>SJYC01010263.1:0-22149 GCA_006408675.1 Madoqua kirkii | reverse complement strand
CCAGTTCAATAAATCCTCTTGCAGTTTGCATCGAATCCGGGTCTTGGTGGTCTGTGAGACGACAGTTCCGGTGATTAGGCCTTCTCCGGGTCTAACAATAGAAGATTTTCATTCTCTCTTTGGGACCACAGGCTAAGAAGTACTTTCTCTTACTGAGATGACCCAGAGAGGCCTGGAAATAGAGTCCAGAGCCTTGGTTCCAGCTCACCTAGCTCCCAGCTGCCAGCTGAGCAAACTCTCAGAATCCCACAGCCCCCAGCATCATAGAAGTTTCCAGTTTGGCAGTGAGGTGGGACTGTTGCCTAGAATTACTAAACAGTGTTGAGAAATGAATACCACTCCCTCTGCCATGAAGCCTCTAAAGTTCCCTTAAGAATCTGAGATACTTCTCTCAAATTTGTTCTGTCCCCAGGAAAACACAAGAGAACATCCCATTCCTAACTCCCAGCTTGTTGGTCATTGGTCAATTTATCAGTTTCCTGTCATTAGAACTACAGACTTCTGAGCTGGGAACTTTAGCAATAAGTCTTTCAGTTTCTAGATAAGTTTTGGACAAAAGAGGAACTTGGCCAGCAAGTCACTGAAAGACCTGGGAGGAGAACTTCCATCTCTACATTTGTGTGATCTCTGATATGGAAAGTCTCTGGCAGAGCTGGAGGTCCAGGGTCAATGCCCAGGGAAGGGAGGAGAAAAGTCAGAGCTAGTCAAGAATGGAGTCCAGAGTCAGGACACAGTGCAATGGGCAGTTCCTGGCAGCTGAGAAAAGCCAGAGGATCCTGATCTCTGTGGCCCAGAGGGCAAGGGTCCTAGGGACAAACTCCAGAACCTTCTCTAAATCTCTAATCTGCCCAGAAGGTACAACCTGAGGCCAAAGGGGAAAAGCAAGTTCAAAACCATCAATTCTTTGATGCTCAGCTTTCTTTATTGTCCAACTCTCACTACTGGAAAAACCATAGCCTTGACTAGTCAGGCCTTTGTTGGCAAAGTAATTTTGGCACTGGGTTAGGACACATGTGTTCTGATTCTGACACTAGAGCAAGGCCCATGAAACACAGCACAAAGTCTCATTCCTCTTTCTGGTGCCACAGCCTCACTTGTTGCTGCCTAATGATCTACCCATTAATCCTATTTTATACTATGCGCCCTGAAGCTTATGTCAGAATCAATGTCCAGGGCCTGGGAACACCGACAATCCCACCTCCTGGGAACACTGTTGCCAAAGGAAGCCAGGAAGCAACTCAGTTTCACTGCCTAGATGGCTCCAGGCCCAGGGCTGGGGCTGCTGGCCAAAGAGTTAGGCTGGGACTGCTTTGGAACTGTCTCTTATACACATCTCAGGGATGGCCACCGAGGCTGGTCACTCCTTGGCTTTATCTTTTTCTCCAGCACTATCTTGTTGCCTTGATGTGGTGGCAGAGGTGCTGCCTGTATTAATCATGGTTCTCCAGACAGAACTCTTCTATGGTTTCTTCCCACTGCCCTTAAGCTAAAGATAAAATCTGGAATGTAGCCCTCATGGAACTCCCAACCCAGCTCCTATACCCGCAACTGAGCTTCATCCTCTGTCCACGCCCTGTCCCCTGCAACTGTCACCTATCTTCCTTTAGGTCTGCCAGGGCACTCTGCTCTGCCTTGCCTTCACACATGCTCTTCCCTCAACTAGGAATCCTCTTTCCCTTATCTTTGCTAAGATGAATCACAAGGTGAAATCGAGATGGCTAGGAGAAATATCTATAACCTCAGATATGCAGATGATACCACTCTAATGACAGAAAATGAAGAGGAACTAAAGAGCTTCCTGATGAAGGTGAAAGGGAAGAGTGAAAAATCTGGCTTAAAACCCAACATTCACAATGCCAATATCATGCCCATCTGGTCCCATCACTTCCTGGCAAATAGAAGAGGGAAAAGTGGAAGCAATGACAGATTGTATTTTCTTGGGCTCCAAACTCACTGTGTATGGTGACTGCAGCCATGAAATTAAAAGACCCTTGCCCCTTGGAAGAAAAGCTATAACAAATCTAGACAGCATATTCAAAAGCAAAAACATCACTTTGCCAACAAAAGTTTTTATAGTCAAAGCTACAGTTTTTGCAGTAGTCATGTACATATGTGAGAGTTGGACCATAAAGAAAGCTGAGAACCAAAGAATTGATGCTTTTGAATTGTGGTGGTGGAGAAGACTCTTCAGAGTCCCTTGTACTGCAAAGACATCAAACCAGTCAATCCTGAAAGAAATTAATCCTGAGTATTCATTGGAAGGACTGATGCTGAAGTTGAAGATCCAATACTTTGGCCACCTTTCGTGAAAAGCCAACTCATTTGAAAAGACCCTGACGCTGGGAAATATTGAGGACAAAAGAAAGGGGCTGAAGAAGAGATCATTAGATAGCATCACTGACTCAATGAACATGAGTCTCAGCAAAGTCCAGGAGATAGCGAAGGACAAGGGAGCCTAGAGTGCTGCAGTCCATGAGGTCACAAAGAATCACTGAAAAACAGTAACAAATCAGACACAATGGGGCAAAAACTCTTCAACATGTAGCACTGCCTGGAGACAGGAAAAGGGCGAGAACAAGAACTCAGTTATAAAACTCTTACCATGCCAGATCCATTACACAATCAGCCTGCCCGGCAGGTACCTCTGAGTCATGAGTGACCTCCTTGTCACTGGAAGTGGTCAAGCAAGGCTGAAGTCTAGTGGGTAGGGAAGATAAAGAAGAATAGTGCCTTCAGAAACTCCTTTCCCTCTAGTTCATAAAACAGGGTTCCACTTCACCAAAAGAGGCAGGATGGTGGACCTATCTCTAGCAAGAACTACCAAGGGTCGCTGGGGCAGGGCAGTCAAGGGACCAAGTTACCAAACTACCTGGCTCAGGTTTCAGTACTACTGTGGGTCCTGTGCCTGCCCTGCAGCAGCTCAGGCACTTAAACAATGCTTTGGGTTCCAAAACCTCGGAGAGAATGTGCTAAGTACACTTGTCTCCAGCCCTGCCCTGGGAACAGCTCTCTTTTCTGTGATCAGCAAACACTACCTGGCCCTCACCCCTGCTGATATGAGCTGAACAGGTTTAAAAAAGGTGTGGTGCTCAGAGAAAGGTCCTGTGGATGAAGCAGTGAAGGAAGGGGTGTGGGATGTTGATGATCCATCAGGGGATTCATGGTTGTTTACTTGCTAAGTCATGTTCAACTCTTTGTGACCTCGTGGACTATAGCCCGCCAGGCTCCTCTGTCCATGGAATTTCCCAGGCAAGAAGACTGGAGTGGATTGCCATTTCTTTCTCCAGGGGATCTTTCTGGCCCAGGGATCAAATCTGAATCTCCTGCATTGACAGACAGATCCTTTACTGTGAGCCATCAAGAAGCCCTAAGAAAAGATACGTGAGAATTTTTTAATGCTGAAGGGAAGACACTGGAAGAGAACACAGTTGAGAATGCAGGACAGAGTGGGGGAATAAGAGACAGATCCAGGTCCCAAGCAGGCAGGAGACACAAGAACCACAGGCAGGATAGACAGCACCCAGGGGACAAAGAGCATGAGAACAGCGTGGTGGGGAGAAGGTGGTGTTCTGAGGGAACCTAGAAGGCCACGGGGTCCTTCGCAGAGCCAGAGGAGAAGGCTACAGGCAGAAGGGAGGCTGCCCTGAGTGAAAAGGATGAGTAGGAGATGCTGGCCAGCTGGAGCAGCTCGGGAAGAGCCACAGAGAAAGGACACAGGCAGAGCATGACCTGGGGCCCGGTGAGCTAGGGGAGCAGAGGGAAAAGAGGCCCTGCCTGGTGCAGAGTGGGCAGAGCCCGCAAGGATGGTGCTCTGACCAGGGAAGGGTGGGCACTAAGGACCTGCCCAGCTGGTTCCTCCCCCGGGGCTGCTCTTTACCCTCGGGCCCAGCCTGGTGAGCTTCCCCAGTACACCTCCACCCCAAGCAGAGAGAACCCACCGACCTGAGAACCCCCACAAGCCCCGTCTGGAGAATTGTCATCTCTGAAATAATGCCTGGAGCGCCAAGTTCTTTAGACACATTGATTCCCCCCACCCCTCCCCATTTAACCTCATCACCTACCTCCATATGCAGGCATGACCATCCTCATTTTACTGAAGGGGCTCTGAGGCTCAGAGGCATAAAGACATTTGCCCAAGATGACTCAGCCAAATCTTGCCCAGTTCAGTCTGAGCACACAAAACCCACCTTTTCCACCTTGCCACCGCATTGGAACCAGCTGAGCATGGGTCTGCCCCGCACTGACAATATGCCCCATGAGGGCAGGAACAGGGTCTGCTTCATCCTCTTATCTCCAGCAGAACCCATGTGGTACTCAAGAATACTTATTGAGAAGACCCCAGAGGCAGATCATTTTATCTGATCCTTTCAATTTATAGATGAGCAAACTGAGGCTCAGGAAATAGAAAAGATTCAGCAGGGTCACACAGCAAACTGACACTGGCGCTGGGTTCAGTTCAGTTCAGTCGCTCAGATATGTCGGACTCTTTGCAACACCATGGACTGCAGCACACCAGGCCTCCCTGTCCTTCACCAACTCCCAGAGTTTACTCAGACTCATGTTCACTGAGTCAGTGATGCCATCAAGACATCTCATCCTCTGTTGTCTCCTTCTCCTCCCACTTTCAATCTTTCCCAGCATCAGGGTCTTTTCAAGTGAGCCAGTTCATCACATCAGGTGGCCAAAGGATTGGAGTTTCAGCTTCAACATCAGTCCTTCTAATGAATATTCAGGACTGATTTCTTTTAGAATTGACTGGTTTGATCTCCTTGCAGTCCAAGGGACTAAAGAGTCTTCTCCAACATCACAGTTCAAAACCATCAATTCTTTGATGCTCAGCTTTCTTTATTGTCCAACTCTCACTACTGGAAAAACCATAGCCTTGACTAGTCAGGCCTTTGTTGGCAAAGTAATTTTGGCACTGGGTTAGGACACATGTGTTCTGATTCTGACACTAGAGCAAGGCCCATGAAACACAGCACAAAGTCTCATTCCTCTTTCTGGTGCCACAGCCTCACTTGTTGCTGCCTAATGATCTACCCATTAATCCTATTTTATACTATGCGCCCTGAAGCTTATGTCAGAATCAATGTCCAGGGCCTGGGAACACCGACAATCCCACCTCCTGGGAACACTGTTGCCAAAGGAAGCCAGGAAGCAACTCAGTTTCACTGCCTAGATGGCTCCAGGCCCAGGGCTGGGGCTGCTGGCCAAAGAGTTAGGCTGGGACTGCTTTGGAAAGTAGGGGAGACACAGATCAGAAACACTTGTGGGGAGGGACTTGGATATGATCTGGGGAGACAGCTACAGAACCAAGACCTAAAGGATGATTTAGAGGGAGGCAGAGAGAGAGAAGTATGGGAGGATGGAGAGAAGAGCAAGAACTAAGTCCTAGGGGTAGAAGAGTAACAGGGATAGTCACCAGTTGCACGTGACCCTGTGCATTCAGGGTCACTGTAATAAAGGTGCCATGAGATGCAAGGTTCAGTCGAGAGAAAGGAAATAGGGTGCAGGGCAGGCCAGGCCAGATATCTTTCCCATAAAAGGAAGAGAATGGCACTGGCATTTCAAGTAGAGATAGTGGAGTGAGGAAATACCAGGAAAGGGTGCAGAGAGGAAACTATCTGAACCATGGCAATCGCTTGTCTGTTTCTACTTTGAGGCAGGGACAGACTTTATTTTCTTGGGCGCCAAAATCACTTCAGATTGTGACGACAGCCATGAAATTAAAAGACGCTTGCTCCTTGGAAGAAAAGCTATGACAAATCGGACAGCATATTAAAAAGCAGAGACATCACTTTGCTGACAAAGATCCATCTAGTCAAAGCTATGGTTTTTCCAGTTGTCATGTATAGATGTGAAAGTTGGACCATAAACAAGGTTTCTGCTGCTGCTGCTGCTGCTGCTAAGTCACTTCAGTCGTGTCCAACTTTGTGTGACCCCATAGACGGAAGCCCACTAGGCTCCCCCGTCCCTGGGATTCTCCAGGCAAGAACACTGGAGTGGGTTGCCATTTTATTCTCCAGTGCATGAAAGTGAAAAGTGAAAGTGAAGTTGCTCAGTCATGTCCAACTCTTAGCGACCCCATGGACTGCAGCCCACCAGGCTCCTCCATCCATGGCATTCTCAAGGCAAGAGTACTGAAGTGGGGTACCGTTGCCTTCTCCAAAAAAGGCTGAGCACAGTAGAATTAATGCTTTTGAACTATGGTGTTGGAGAAGACTCCCAAGAGTACCTTGGACAGCAAGGTGATCAAACCAGTCAATCCTAAAGGAAATCAACTCTAAGTATTCATTGGAAGGATTGATGCTAGATCTGAAGCTCCAATACTTTGGCTACCTGACGCAAAGAACCAACAAATTGGAAAAGATCCTGATGCTGGGAAAGATTGAGGGCGGGGGGAGAATGGGACAACAGAGAATGAGATGGTTGGATGTCATCACTGATTCAATAGACATTAGTTTCAGCAAGCTCTGGGAGATGGTGAAGGACAGGGATGCCTGGTGTGCTACAGTACATGGGGTCACAAAGAGCTGGACACTGAACAACTGCCCTGTCTAGAATCTACTAAAGGGATCAGACTTCTTACCCTTGAGATGGAATTCAAACACTGCCACTCAGGCCTGGCACAGCTGATTCCTGCAGGTCACTCTCATGTCCTCTCCCCATCGGCACCCTACAGTTCCCTCCTTCCTCTCCTGCTCCTGGATCCCAGGACAACCTCTGTAGCTCTTCTGCTTTCCCTTCTGCCTGGAATGAACTCCCAGCTCAAATGTCACTTCCTTAAAATTAATCAGTCACTACTTTCTATCTCAAGGTCCCCAGTGCTGGTCTCTATTATAGCTCTGGTGACAGTTTTTAATTATGTAACAGTAAGGAGGAAGTGTTCTTTTTAAAAGTCACCTGGCATCTGGGCCAACTGGCTTAGGAAGAAGGTAGAATTGCTCTTAGGCAAAGAATGTTCTTTTGGTTTGGAGATAAATTAAATGAAGTGTCTGGTGGCTCAGACAGTAAAGAATCTGCCTGCAATGCTGGAGACATGGGTTCAATCCCTGGGTTGGAAAGATCCCCTGGAGGAGGGTATGGCAACCCACTCCAGTATTCTTGCCCTGGTGAATCTCCGTAGACAGGAAATCCTGGCAGGCTAGAGTCCATAGGGTTGCAAAGAGTTGGACATGACTGAGCAACTAAGAACAGCACGGCCCCTGGCCACAGGCTGGATGTGAGCTGAATGGACAAAGAGATTTCAAAACACTGTGAGATGTTTACTTCCCAGTACTCTGTAATCTCTGCATTTCTCTCCCCATTTCCTTACTAGTACCCTCTAGGTACTAGGTAGGCCTGAAATTCTTTGCAATTAGAGTAGCATTCCTCACTTGAAGATCCAAAAAGCAAGAACTGGCGTTTCAAAAATCAGACTTTCAGACTTCAAAAACTTAAGCCCTGAAGGATCTGGAGCATAAGCTCTGTAACATAAACAGTAGATTTAAGGAATAGTACATGAACAAAGTGCTGCACTCAATATGCCAGCAAATTTGGAAAACTCACCAAAGGCCACAGGACTGGAAAAGGTCAGTTTTCATTACAGTCCCAAAGAAAGGCAATGCCAAAGAATGCTGAAACTACCACACAATTGCACTCATCTCACATGCTAGCAAAGTAATGCTCAAAATTCTCCAAGCCAGGCTTCAGCAATACGTGAACCATGAACTTCCAGATGTTCAAATTGGTTTTAGAAAAGGCAGAGGAACCAGAGATCAAATTGCCAACATCTGCTGGATCATTGAAAAAACAAGGGAGTTCCAGAAAAACATCTATTTCTGCTTTCTTGACTATGCCAAAGCCTTTGACTATGTGGATCACAATAAACTGTGGAAAATTCTTCAAGAGATGGGAATACCAGACCACCTGACCTGCTTCTTGAGAAACCTGTATGCAGATCAGGAAGCAACAGTTAGAACTGGACATGGAACAACAGACTGGTTCCAAATAGGAAAAGGAGTACATCAAGGCTGTATATTGTCACATTGCTTATTTAACTTATATGCAGAGTACATCATGAGAAATGCTGGGCTGGAAGAAACACTAGCTTGAATCAAAATTGCTGGGAGAAATATCAAGAACCTCAGTTATGCAGGTGACACCACCCTCATGGCAGAAAGTGAAGGGGACCTAAAGAGCCTCTTGATGAAAGTGAAAGAGGAGAGTGAAAATGTTGGCTTAAAGCTTAACATTCAGAAAAATAAGATCATGACATCAGGTCCCATCTCTTTATGGCAAATAAATGGGGAAAGAGTGGAAACAGTATCAGATTTTATTTTGGGGGGCTCCAAAATCACTGCAGATGGTGACTGCAGCCGTGAAATTAAATGACACTTACTCCTTGGAAGGAAAGTTATGACCAACCTAGATAGCATATTCAAAAGCAGAGACATTATTTTGCCTACAAAGGTCCATCTAGTCAAGGCTATGGTTTTTCCAGTGGTCATATATGGATGTGAGAGTTGGACTGTGAAGAAGGCTGAGTGCCGAAGAATTGATGCCTTTGAACTGTGGAGTTGGAGAAGACTCTTGAGAGTCTCTTGGACTGCAAGGAGATCCAACCAGTCCATCCTAAAGGAGATCAGTCCTGGGTGTTCATTGAAAGGACTGATGTTGAAGCTGAAACTCCAATACTTTGGCCACCTGATGCAAAGAGCTGACTTATTTGAAAAGACCCTGATGCTGGGAAAGATTGAGGGCAGGAGGAGAAGGGGACGACAGAGGATGAGATGGTTGGATGGTATCACCGACTCAATGAACATGGGTTTAGGTGGACTCCGGAAGTTGGTGATGGACAGGGAGGCCTGGCATGCTGCGGTTCATGGGGTCACAAAGAATCGGACACAACTGAGTGACTGAACTGAACTGAACATGAACAATTGGTACCACCTTTCCATAACTGAGACCAAATGAATAGGTACCACAGGTGTTGGGGCCACTGGGAGGAGGGCAAGAGGGATTCCATCTTGAAGACTGTCCGCCATGTTAAGGCAGGATGTGAACTGGGCCTGAACCCTGTTAACCATCGTTAAAGAAAAACCAGGAAACCCCCTCCTCACAGATGGCAAACAAAGATTGGAAGTAAAGGTCAGATTGTCTCAGTTAGATTAACAATAGTGTCTGCACCTGCATGTTATCATTGTAACTCTTCAGCACCTGCATGTTGCAAAACTACTAATGTGTAAAGAGTCATATAGCAGAGGGTATAAAACCAAGTCCTCCAGAATCATCAGGGTCCTTGTTGTAAACCAATTCCCTTTGGACCCCCTGGCATAATAAACAGTATTCCATTGTCTTGAGTGTCCTCTGAGGTGTGTTTTGTGACTCCAGATTCTGCAACATTTCTGGTGCATTGGCTGGGAAAACCTCAGAGAGACAGGCCCACTGAGCCTCCTCCTGTGGCTCGCTGGGATGAGAGCTTCCAGAAGGGCAAGGCGCCTCCTCCCCTGAATCAGCTCTTGTTTAACCGACTCTTCTTTCCAGGCGGATTTCACAGGACTGTAGACAACAGAAGGGAAGCGCACACAGGTACGTCCCACTGTAATAGTGGAAGAAGGGAGTTGATCAACCCCTTGGGGCTGGATGAGTCTGTGGCAGCTGTGTCCCTGTAGGCTCAGTGGGGAATTGTTTACTGAAGTAAGACTCTGTTAACTGAATCTGTGCTGGCTGTTTGTCAATGTATTTTCTGGCTTCCAAGGGACTGTCCCCTTTGCCGCAACACCCTTCAGTTCTCCGTAGGGATTCAGGGACCTTCCAAACATTGTTTAGGACCGGACTGGAAACTGTGGCTCTGGATGCATGTTTGTCTGCACCAACCCATGATAAGATAGACTTGGATCTCTCCAGGATCAGACTTATGCAAGGAGGAGTACATGGAAGCCTTAATTGCTTGGATTTGGCTGGCTTCTGAGAGAAAAACATGAGTGGTATTACCACTGAAAGACTTAGTAAGTAAGGCCTTTTCCACCCTGGTCATAACCAAAGTAACGTGGCAGTTGTGCTTTGAGTGGAGACATCAGCAGTGACTGGGGTACATGACCCTGCAAAGGAGCAACAAAATAGAAGTTGGACTTTCTGTAAGTGATTGAAGAAATGTGAAAAGTAGGATGGGTAGTGGAGAATCCAAGCCAACCGTTCTTGAATACGTGATTAAAAACTTCAAAAAGGCTTTAGAGGAGACTATGGTATAAAGTTAACCCCAGACAAGCTTAGAACCTTTTGTGAGATAGACTGGCCATCCTTTGGGGGTAGGATTGCCCTCAGAGGGAATCCTAGAATTGGACAAAGTCTGGGCTGTGTACTCTGTGGTAACTAGGCAGCCAGACCAGTTCCATTACTCATGGCTACTAATTGTGCAGAATACGCCCCCTTGGGCCCAGGTATCTTATCTTGGGAAAAGAGAAAGCAAGATTTTTCTGCCACAGGCAAAATCCAAGTGAGAAAAATTACAGGGATTATATTCTGATCCGGAGGAGGAGGAAATCTCACCTCCCCCTCCATACTGGGGAACACGAAGGGGACCCTGAGAACAAGAGGAAAGAGCAAGAGAAGAGTAAGACTTTCCTCCTCTGCCTCCCTCAATAGAGCAGGTTTCTCTCCCTCCTACTGCACCACCAAATGCAATGGGAGCTACTGCACCAACATTATACCCACCCCTCCCCAGTGTAGAAGAGGGAGAAAAAGGAGAGTCAAGTATTTAGAGGCAGCTGAGGTCTACAAAGGGACCTCAAGAGAGAGAAGTATTGCAAATGCCTCTTAGGGAGGTTGAAGCAGTACTGCAGGGGGGCCAGACAGGCACACCCATCCTGGCCCCACTGCTCTTTAAGCCATTCTCTACCATGGATTGCTTGAACTGGCAAAGGCACAGGATATGATGCATCCAATGGAGACTGTTTTCAGGACCCACCAACTGATGTGGGATGACATAGCCCAGCTTCTCCTCACTCTCTTTGGTACAGAAGAAAGACACCAGATCCTCACAGAGGCATATAAGCAGCTCTGAGAAAATGCACCAGAGGGCCAACTAGACCCTGAAAGTTGGGCCCGAGAAGCCACTCCGCACACAAGAACAGACTGGAACTTTGACACTGACCAAGGTAAGCAGTCCTTGGAACGGTATAAGACAGACATTATACAAGGCCTCAAGAGGGAGTCTCGCAAGCCTACTAACATGGCCAAGACTAACCCGTGATCCAAAAGGCAGACAAGACTCCCACAGAGTTTTATGAGACACTGTGTGAGGCCTTTTCACAATATGCCCACTTTGATCCAGAGATCCCTGAAAACCAAAGGCTCCTACATGCCACCTTCATGGCCCAGTCCTATCCAGATATTAGAAGGAAACACCAAAAGATGGAAGGGTTCTCTGCTCTTACCAGCACCCAGATGATAGAAATTGCTGCTGAAATTTCAAGTGGGAACAGAGACTTTCCTCCTGTCTGTGATGATACCAAGGGAAGATGAATGGAAGCGGTATCAGTCACCCGGGGAAGGGGGTGGAGGGGTGTTACGGACCCTGGAAGCCCCTAACAAAGCTGTTTCCTGAAGTATGGGCTGAAAGTAACCCCCCAGGACTTGTGAAAAACCACCCTTTGGTGATAATAGAGTGAAAGGTGGGGCCCAGTCCATAAGGAGAAAACAATATCCTATACTGCTGGCTGTCAGGGAGGGAATCAAGCTCCACACTGATAGGCTGAAGGAGGCAGGCATACTGGTGGAATGCCAATCTCCATGGAACACCTCTGTCTTCCCAGTGAAGAACAGGGAAAAATATTATCAGCTAGTTCAGGACTTGAGCTTAGTAAGCCTAATGCCTCCTAACGCCCGGTATTTTACTTGTTTGGCTTTCTTTTGTATAAGAGTGGCTCCAGTTAGCCAGAGAATTTTTGCCTTCAAATGGGAAGACCCCAGGACAGTTCAGAAGACCCAGCTGACTTGGACTCAGCTGGCACAAGGGATTCAAAAATTCCCCTATGGTATTTGGGGAAGCCCTGGCAGGGAAGGAGATCTCTCCTCCCCATCGGACACTACTAACTGTCAGATGCTACAATATGTAGAAGACCTACTCCTGATGGCAGAGACTTGTTCTCAATGCTGGGAAGGAACTAAGACTCTCTTGGGCTTGCTGGACCAGGCTGGATATAAGGTATCATGGAAAAAGGCCCGAATCTGCCAGATTGAGGTAAAGTATCTGGGATTTATTATGAAGAGGGGAGGCATGCGTTGGACATAGAACAAAAACAAGCGATCAGTCAGATAAACCAGCCTACGACCAAAAGGCAAGTGAGAGAATCTTTAGGAGCCATGGGGTTTGGCCAGATCTGGATACCTGGATTTCACAGATAGCTAAACCCCTGTATGCTGCCACTACAGGTCCTGGGAATGACTCTCTAGCTTGGGAGCCAGAGCAGAATCACGCTTTTGAACAATTAAAGAGAGCTGTGACAGAGGGCCCCGCGCTAGGCCTCCCTGATTTACCCAGACTTTTCGCTCTGTGTGTCCATGAGAAAGAACAAGTAGCACTCTGATTGCTGACACAAACAACAGGCTCAGGGCAGCGAACTGCGGCTCATTATCAAAGAGGCCAGGTCCCGTAGCCTCTGGGTGGCCCCCATGTCTGAGGGAAGTGGCAGCTGCTGCCATTTTAATAAGAGACTGGCAAACTGACTGTGGGACAGCTATTAAAAGCGCTGCATGCCTTAGTCACTCTCCTAACGCGGGGTCTGGGGCAAAGTGGCTTTCCACCTCTCAGATCAAGGACTCTGATATGAAAGTCCCTAAGTAAAGGTGGAACACTGTTAAGCTCTAAACCCAGCAATTCATTTGCCAGTGAGCTAAGGGCCTCCCAACCATAACTGTGAGGAGGCTAGAGGAAGTCTTTTCTAGCCAGCTGGACCTCAGAAACGTCCCCTTAAGTCAACCGGATGAGATGGGACAAGCTATCTGGAGGCGGTAACCACAAAAGATACAGTAGTCGAGGCAGGATGACTCCCCACACACTAAGTCGGCTCAACTAGCAGAGCTCTCGACACTTATATAAGCCCTAAAATTGGCTAAAGGTAAATATATATATATAGCAATGGCATCCCACCCCAGTACTCTTGCCTGGAAAAACCCATGGGTGGAAGAGCCTGGTTGGCTGCAGTCCACGGAGTTGCTAAGAGTCGGACACGACTGAACGACTTCACTTTCACTTTCCACTTTCATGCATTGGAGAAGGAAATGGCAACCCACTCCAGTGTTCCTGCCTGGAGAATCCCAGGGACAGGGGAGCCTGGTGGGCTGCCGTCTCTGTGGTTGCACAGAGTCGGACACAACTGAAGCGACTTAGCATAGCATAGCATACTGATTCACGGTATGCCTTCACTACCTTACATGTACACAGGGCCATATATAATGAAAGAGGGCTATTAACTGCAACTGCTAAGGAGATTTTAAAAAGAGAGGAAATTCTGCTACTGTTTGAAGCAGTGTGGGAACCCGCTGCAGCAGCAGTAATACACTGTCAGTTCAGTTCAGTTGCTCAGTCATGTCTGACTCTTTGCGACCCCATGGACTGCAGCATGCCAGGCCTCCCTGTCCATTACCAACTCCCAGAACTTGCTCAAACTCATGTCCATTGAGTCGGTGATGCCATCCAACCATCTCATTCTCTGTTGCCCCTTTCTCCTCCCACCTTCAATCTTGCCTAGCATCAGGGTCTTTTCCATTAAGTCAGTTCTTCACATCAGCTGGCCAAAGGATTGGAGTTTCAGCTTTAGCATCTGTCCTTCCAATGAATATTCAGAACTGATTTCCTTTAGGATGGACTGGTTGGATCTCCTTGCAGTCCAAGGGACTCTGAAGAGTTTCTCCAACTCCACAGTTCAAAAGCATCAATTCTTTGGCGCTCAGCTTTCTTTACAGTCCTACCCTCACATCTATACATGACCACTGGAAAAACCATAGCTTTGACTAAATGGACCTATACACAGTAATACACTGTAGGGGCCACCAAAGGGTGGACATACCTCAGGGAAAAGGGAACTGTCTGGCCAATCAAGCGACAAAGCAAGCAGCCACCCAGTACAATATAGCAACCAAACTTACGATGATGCCTGTGGTGTCTAGCCTACTAACCACCCAAGCAGCCCCAGACTATGACAAGAAACCACCTGGGCATGAACTGAGCAAGGAGCACAGTGGGAGGACGGATGATGGAAACTCTCAGATGGGAGACTTTTCATCCCTCTAGGGGTGGCATTTCAACTGGTTATGGATTTTCATCAATCCATCCATTTACGAAAAACAAAGACTTGTGAGATTTCAGCCATACCATGTCTAACAGCCTTGTGTACAAATGCAAGCCTGTGCATAATCTGTGCTAAAAGTAACTTGGCTCCCAAGGAGACAGCGCCTCCCCAAATACAGTTAAAGGGGATCGCTCCATTTGAACATCTGGAGGTGGACTTCACTGAGATAAAACCATGCCAAGGATGCAAATACTTGCTAGTGATGGTATGTACTTCTGCGGGATAGGTGGAAGCTTACCCCACCAAGACTGAGAAAGCAAAGGAAGTGGCCCCATGTACGCTAGGTTTGGGTTCCCTTTGAGTATAGGATCACATAATGGGCCCACATTTGTGGCTAAGTTACTCCAATTGGTTTGCAAAGCAGTAAATATTAAATGGAAACTACATACAGTGTATAGGTCTGTATACATACATATATACATACAAACTACGTACGTACAATGCTCAGGAATGGCTGAGAGAATGAACCAGACTATCAGGGTGACTTTGGCAAAATGGATGCAGGAAACTGGCGCCCCCTGGAGGGACATGCTGCCATTAGTGTTAATGAGAATCAGAATGACCGCCCAGTTGCATGTATATTCCCCCTGTGAGATAATGTTTGGGAGGCCTCCCCCACTTATTTGGGAAGTAAAGGGAA
This sequence comes from Madoqua kirkii, assembly GCA_006408675.1. Classification (NCBI taxonomy): domain Eukaryota; kingdom Metazoa; phylum Chordata; class Mammalia; order Artiodactyla; family Bovidae; genus Madoqua; species Madoqua kirkii. The sequence goes on along the minus strand of SJYC01010263.1, from coordinate 7,176 downwards.
ATTTACAAACAGGAAGGATGGAGGTGTCATGACAACTGAAACAGTTGGGGAAGGTGATCCATGAGATCATCACCTATGTTCAGGAGAGAATTCCATTTTCTCTAGGCACTACTGTACACCCATACTCACCAGGAGATTTAGTATTGGTAAAGGATTGCAAGTAACAGACACTGTCCCCACTTGGAAAGGGCCATACACAATTGTACTAACCACTCCCACTACAGTTAAAGTTCCAGATATCACTCCCTGGATTCACCACACTCAGCTCAAGACAGCAGTGGAGGAAAAGGGACACTGGACTGCCCATCCTAACCTGGAGGAACCACTGACCCAACTCATCTTCCATTAGTGACCAGATCCAGGTGGAGTTGCTTCGAATGATTCCTGCTGTTCCTGATCAGCATGATGACCTTGCCAAGACTGCAAACTCAAGATAATGTGTTCCTGTCCTGGGCCCACTCATATGCGAACTTGAACTGTTGGGTTTGGAGTCATGCCTTGGTCAGTGATGGATGGACTTCCTTGGTGGGTATCTCCCTTACACAGAGGGGAATTTAGTCCCCTCTGCTCATTCTTGGAACAACAATGAGAAACATTTCTTTCTTTCATAACTCACAACCTGTCGATTGTTTCTTGATGTAATTTGAACTCTGACCAAGCTGATCAAGGTCATGGGTGACATTTGAGGTAAAAGCTATGTCCAATGATAAGACTCCATTTTTGGTCATTGGTATTTTCTTGGATCAAAGGTGATTGGTGGAAAAATCTTTTTGTAATCATTGTATTATTTTTAGCCCTTGAATTCTCCAATGTATAACTCTGTGTACAACCTCTAGATTGACATCCTTGCTACAGCTACGTAGTCCCCATGTACAATACTTACCCATGACTGATGCCCATCATTAGTTAAAGATGAGATGAGATCAAGAGGAGGGAATGTTGGGGCCACTGGGAGGAGTGCAAGAGGGATTCCATCTTGAAGACTGTCTGCCATGTTAAGGCAGGATGTGAACTGGGCATGAACCCTGTTAACCATTATTAAAGAAAAACCAGGAACCCCCTCACACATGGCAAACAAAGACTAGAAGTAAAGGTCAGGTTGTCTCAGATTAATGATAGCGCCTGCACCTACATGTAACTTAATTTTTCAGCACCTGCATGTTGTAAAACTACTAACGTGACCAGTCATGTAGCAGAGGGTATAAAACCAAGTCCCCCCAAATCATCGGGGTCCGTGTTATAAACCAATTCCCCTTAGAATTGGTACTGGCGTACCAATATAAACTGGTGTAATAGACTGTACTCCACTGTCTTGAGTGTCCTCCAAGGTGTGTTTTGTGACTCCAGATTCTACAACACAGGACAAAGACAGAGCCAGTGAAGAGGAAGAAGAGGTGTGACTCTGGCAAGTCCCTGGGAAAGTCCTCGTGTTCCCTGTGTGGGAACTCAGGGGAAAGGGACACACATCCTCCCAGGGTCAAGCCCGGGAAAGCAGCATGGCCCAGGTGGCTCTGGAAAGGGGCTGAGGAAGGGGCTGCGTGGTGCTCCTAGGCTGATGGGTCTTCAGAGCCTCACAGCACGGGAGCAGATGCATGCTCTGTTCTCCCAGGGGGTGTTTAGGGGCAACTAGGAAGGAGTTTGACCCGGAAAGACTTGTGGTTGGACACGAGGGAAGACACAGTGGCCACCTTTGCTAGCTGACAGTAAGAGTGTGAGGCAGAACCGTGTACACTCAGGAGGGAACAGCTCTCCACAGCCCAGCCTCAGCAGTGCAGCCGTGACTCCCAGACCTTGACACACACCTGGAAGAAGGAGCGAGGAGACCCCGAGTTGACTGAGATACATTTCCACCACCTGTAGGAAGGGCATTGGGGAAAGAAAATAAGTTTACATGTAGAGAAACAATCTTTCATTTCTTGCAGCCTTACATTTATGGACTAACACTGTGATGGTTGGATGGCTGCCTATGAAAACAAGAACTAACAGAACTAACGCAACCGAAGAGGGAGAGGAGGACTGAGTGGAAAGGGGGCCCCACAATGAGGGCAGAAGGCCTTGCTTGTGGAACCAGAAAAAATCCCCTGTGGGGTGCCTGTGAATCTTCCCTAATGGGAGTCTAATATTCAAATTCAAGTTCTCATTTGTCCTGGGCTTTGCTGCAGCTCCCCTCTGCAGCCCCAAGTCATTGATATCATCCAGCACATGCACGAACCTTGCATGAGCGATGCTTTGTGGGGATGAAGGAGGAGGCGCAATGGTGTGTGTGGACCCAAGCGGCAGAAAAAGAGGATGCTGCTACCAGGACGCAGCATGGTGGCAGCCAGACCTCCTAGGGCTGGAGGCCTCTCAAAGGCTTCCTCATTCGAACGTGACAAACCTACCACTCGCCTTTGTCACCTGGGGCCCCGTTAAGGCTGTCGGCCAGAACACCTGCACTTGGCCTCTTCGTGTGGCCTGGGCTTCCTCACAGCATGGCAGCTGGGTTCCAAAAGCAAGAAGGCAGAAAGAGAGCCTGATAGAAGCTCTATCATCTGGTACAGTCTAGCCTCAGGAACCAGATAGCATCACCTTTGCCTCTTTCCAGCTTTTTGGTTTTTGCTTTTGCTTTTTTGGCCATGCTGCATGGCATGTGGGAATCTTAGCTCCCAACCAGGGATTGAACCCATGCCCCCCTGCGGTGGAAGCGTGGAGTCCTAACCCCTGGACTGCCAGAGAAGTCCCTCGCCTCTTTTTGTTTATGAGAAGTAAATCACAGCCAGTCCATCATCAAGGGGAAGGAATCAGATTACACTTTCCTGATAGAATTTATAGACAAGTTTAAGATCACTACAACAACCAAGAAATCACCAAGAGAAACAGAAGCTTCTGGAAATATTGTGAGGGTCATGCTAGTTTTCCACCATGTGTGGAAATGCATCTCGGATGTTTCTATTTGAGTATCAAGGGTAGTGTGACTGCACAGGCTAGAGGACTTTGGGAAACCCAGGGCAATGCTGCTAGTTGCCTGACACCCCCACCCTCAGAAGGTAGGAAGCTCTGCCCTGGGCATTGAACTACACTGGTGTACACCTGGTACAACTGAAACCATTTGGGGCTTGTTTCCATACCATGCACCTGTTTGCTTAAATTTGGCAAATGTGTAAAATCTGTGGTGTTCACTACAAACACTGCTACCAGAGTACAGCAATTTGTGGACTCGGGAATGAATATCTGGAATTGACATCGGGACTAACCAGGACTGTGCTGGACACACCCAGAGATGGGTGATGGTTCTTCCCATAATCAAAACTCGACTAAAGCAGGCAGTTAAAATCAGCATAGATTTTAACTGAGCCCCTCCACAGCATGGTTAGTGTCTGAAAGTGAAAGTGAAAGAGCAAATCAGACCATAAGTATCACAAACATGTCTGTGAGAAGGAGAGGACAAGGCAGAAAGTATGAACCAGGTTCTGCTAAAAGGCAGCAGGCTGGCTCAGATAGCTGAGGACCTTCCCTCAGGGGAGACCCTGGGGTTTCTGACACTAAATCATTCATCCCGTCCCTGAAAAGAGAGCCAAAGAGAAGAAGCTACTTCTGCTGAATCAGCATTTGCCCTTTCACCGAAAAGATGGAAGCCCTAGAACATCAAAGTATGACTCACCCGCTCTACCTTCACTCCTTACTATCTCCAACCACACCTGCTCCTGCTCCCTCTCTCCTGACAAATGACAACAAGGGGTGAGTAATGCCAGGAGGCAACAGGGGGTGTCAGCTGCTACACGGAGATTTACTAGGCAGACTTTTGGAGAGGGAAGTGGTGGGGAGAGAAGGAAGGAGGGTATGTGTCTCAAAGCTTATGCTCCAAAGTAGGGTATACCTCTGGGCCCAGTGGGACATGGTGGAGAATGCTCCCTCATGGTGGAAGGGTGTCCAGAGGAAGGGGAAGCCTGACCAGCAGGGACACTGAAGCCAGTTCTCTCTTCATACCACTTTGCCCAACTTTAGAGGCGATCAGAGCAGCAGTAGCCTGAAGCCACAGGCCTGAGCAGGGAAGCCATCTGAGGCTGAGTCCAGGCATTCAACAGACACCCAGTAAGCTACCACTATTCTGAGCTACTAACACTAGTGCTTATGGCTGGAGACACAGAGCTAGCTCAGGCACGGAGGAACTCCCAGAGGAGGGGGAGAGAAAAGTACGGGACAAATCAGGGCAGTCAAGTGTTTCCTGTTGCTGGAGCCGTGGCGAGGAATTTGTTACAGCTGGGGTAGAAAGGAAGGTCATGGAAGCATTCCCATGAGAGGGGTCATTAGAACTGCATCTGGAAAGATAAACAAGCATTCTCTAGCAGAGAAAGTGACATGGATAACCAGACCAAAGAGGCAAGGCACAGTCAGCCAGCTGTCAGATAATCCCAGGGGCACAGGGCATGAGGATGGTTCAGACTGAGGGGAGAGGCTGGAGAGGCAGGCCGGCCCAGAGCATGCCCAGCCTTGCAGGCCGGGCTGAGGACCTGGAGCTTGACTCTAGAGGCCATGGGGAGGACTGACGGCCATAAAGGGAACTGAAGCATTAGTCACTCTGGCTAACGTGGAGATTACTGTGGGGAGGTGGAAAGACTTGGAGGGAGGAGAGCGGTGAGGAGGGCTGACAAGAGAGGGTGGAGACTTACACTAGGGCAAAGGCCACTGGGGATCACCTGGATGTAAGACTAGCAGCAGAGGTCAGCAGCCCAGGCCTGTCCATTCCTAGCCCCAAGCTTCTGTTTCCTGTCCCAGCTTTGGATGGAAAATAAGTATTGGAGATAGATTCAGAAAGGAAAGAGCAGGCCTTTCCTGGTGATAACAGTAGATAAGAATCCACCTGTCAATGCAAGGTGCACAGGTTCAATCGCTGGTCCCGAAATATTCCACAGGCCACTGAGAAACTAAGCCCATGTGCCTCAGCTACTGAGCCTGCCCTCTAGAGCCTGTGTGCTGCAACTACTGAGCCTGTGCTCCCCAACAAGAGAATACACCACAATAAGAGCCATGTCTGCAACAGAGTAGCCTCTGCTCACCACAACTAGAGACAGCCTGTGCACGGCGACAAAGACCCAGCACAACCAAAAGAATTAAATTAATAAACGAAATTTTAAAACACATTACGGAAGACTTTGGGCAGCGACAGAATTAGGAGAGGGGAGGCAGGGAGCAGAAACATCTCCTCCTCAAGCTGGAGATCTGCCCTCAGCCCTGTGTGATGTTCACCCCAAGAAGTAGGATGGCAGGGAGGAGTAGGGCATCTGAGAGGGAGGAGGACCCTGTCTTGACTTCATTCAACAAGTTTGTTCAACAGACATTTGTCCTGGGCTTGCTAACGGAGACACACCAACTTATTGGAAACAGCACAGCTGGTTCACATGCCAGGTACACCATTCACCAGCTCCATGGCCATAGGCAACTGACTTCATTTCTGAGTCAGTTTCCCCATCCAGAAAATGAATATGGTCATCCCTCTATGCGCAGCTATTTGAAAGATTAGAAATAATATATATTATAATAACTGTGGCACATAGTAGGTGTTTGGTAAATGGCAGTCACTATTACTTGCCTAGAACTCTGCAGAGGCTCTGACCATGCAAAGTAGGGTGAACCCCGTCCTGGGCTTCAGAAAGTTCTGTTTCACTGCTTCCCTCTGCTGACCAAAGGAGGCAGACTCTGCTGGGGAGAGAATCACAGGATGCTGACACCAGACAGAGCTCTCTATCACTCCACCCAGAGATTTCTCATACACCAAACGCTCTCTAGTGGGAGGACACCAGCCTGCCTCCAGATATGGATCCCTCCAGAGACAGCACACGTGAAGCTGCATACAGACAGACACACACTTAACAGCAGTTTGAAATTGAATTTATAGCTCACCTCTTTGCACCTCTTGGCTATAAAATGCAGGATGATCTCTACCATGTTTCACAGAATTGTGGCTTTCAGGAGAATAGATTATGCCTGGATGATCTCTATGAACAGACATGCTCTGAGCTACCACACAAATGTTAATGACCAAGCATTTTCTGATGTCCCTTCCCCACCATGCTGGGTGCTAGGGACCCCAGGAAGATATAAGAATTTGGCCCTGCCCTTGAAGAGTGCCAGTCTGGTGGGAAAGACAGCCATGTTTCAGGTAGGTGCTGATGGAGTGGGGACTATGCCTGCCTGGGGGAATCAAAGAAAGACCTGCTGTTATGTTGGCCTGTTCCTAGGACCGAGTTTTTCAGCCCTGAAATGGCAGAGGATAAAGCCAAGCTCAGGATGACCTACTCCAATCACTGCATCTCTTGATATAATCCTTTCTGCTCTTCAATCCCCTCTCCCTCAGTTTAGTTCAGTTCAGTCACTCAGTCATGTCTGACTCTTTGCAACCCCATGAATCTCAACACGCCAGGGCTCCCTGTCCATCACCAACACCCGGAGTTCACTTAGACTCACCTCCATCGAGTCCATGATGCCATCCAGCCATCTCATCCTCTGTCGTCCCCTTCTCCTCCTGCCCCCAATCCCTCCCGGCATCAGAGTCTTTTCCAGTGAGTCAACTCTTCGCATGAGGTGGCCAAAGGACTGGAGTTTCAGCTTTGGCATCATTCCTTCTGAAGAAAGCCCAGGGCTGATCTCCTTCAGAATGGACTGGTTGGATCTCCTTGCAGTCCAAGGGACTCTCAAGAGTCTTCTCCAACACCACAGTTCAAAACCATCAATTCTTCGGCGCTCAGCCTTCTTCACAGTCCAACTCTCACATCCATACATGACCACTGGAAAAACTATAACCTTGACTAGATGGACCTTAGTCAGCAAAGTAATGTCTCTGCTTTTGAATATGCTATCTAGGTTGGTCATAACTTTTCTTCCAAGGAGTAAGCATCTTCTAATTTCATGGCTGCAGTCACCATCTGCAGTGCAAAAAATAAAGTCTGACACTGTTGCCACTGTTTCCCCATCTATTTCCCATTAAGTGATGGGACCGGATGCCGTAATCTTTGTTTTCTGAATGTTGAGCTTTAAGCCACTTTTTGACTGTCTTCTTTCACTTTCATCAAGAAGCTTCTTAGCTCCTCTTCACTTTCTACCATAAAGGTGGTGTCATCTGCATATCTGAGGTTATTGATATTTCTCCCAGCAATCTTAATTCCAGCTTGTGTTTCTTCCAGTCCAGCGTTTCTCATG
>SJYC01010262.1:0-12877 GCA_006408675.1 Madoqua kirkii | reverse complement strand
AATGTTGAGCTCTAAGCCAACTTTTTCACTCTCCTCTTTTACTTTCATCCAGAGGCTTTTTAGTTCCTCTTCACTTTCTGCCACAAGGGTGGTGTTATCTGCATATCTGAGATTATTGATATTTCTCCCAGCAATCTTGATTCCAGCTTGTGCTTCTTCCAGTCCAGCATTTCTCATGATGTACTCTGCATAGAAGTTAAATAAGCAGGGTGACATACTATGACATAGCCTTGACATACTCCTTTTCCTATTTAGAACCAGCCTCTTGTTCCATGTCCAGTTCTAACTGTTGCTTCCAGACCTGCATACAGATTTCTCAAGAGGCAGATTAGGTGATCTGGTATTCCCATCTCTTTCAGAATTTTCCACAGTTTATTGTGATCTACACAGGCTTGATAAAGCTAAATCACTGACATCTACCACCACCCCGAATTCCCTGGTGGTTCAGTGATAAAGAACCCACCTCCCACTGCTGAAGATGCAGGTTTGATCCCTGGCTGGGGGAAGATCCCCTGGAGGAGGGCATGGCAACCCCCTCCAGTATTCTTGCCTGGAGAATCCCACAGACAGAGGAGCCTATAGGGCTGCAGCCCATAGGGTCACAAAGAGTCCGACACAGACTTACCCACTTAAGCAACAACTACCACCGAACACCCAACTGGCTGTGTAACTTAGGGGGAATTCCTTAACCTCTCTGAGCCTTGAGTTCTTCATCTGGAAGGGAGGCCTCGGAGCAGCAAGGGACCTCATAGGGTTGCAGTGAGAAGTGCAATTATGTAGGCACACACCTGGCACATGGTCAGCTTTTTATAATGGTAGCATTGTTTACAGTCAGAAGCAAGGGAGAGCAGGCTATAGAGCTACCTGCATGAAACCACTCACTTCTCCACCCAGAAATTTTGCTCACCGCGTCTCCTAACCTGCCATGGGCCGGGCTGTGGGAGTGAAACGAAAGGAGGAGACCTGCGGGAGGGGTGAGAGATAGTTATAAATAGTATCTAGCATTTATCAAGTGACCTTGGCTCGTCCCTCTCTAGTCCTTGCCTCCTGGCTTTGCTGTCTCAGGGTGGTTCCAGAAACAGCCAGTTCTAGGCGTGTAAGTAGCTGAGCTGGCCAGAGCTGGCCAGTCAAGGAGCTGGTGAAACCAGAGGCTGAGAGCCAGCTTTTTTCCTAGCCAGGCTAGGCTTAGGTGCCCTCTGTGGCCTCTCCTCTGGACAGAGGGGCTTGGGACTTCCCTGGAGGTCCAGTTGGTAAGGCTTCTGCACTTCCAATGCTGGGGACATGGGTTTCCTCCCTGGTGGCAAGCCCCCACATGTTCTGTTGTTTGGGCAAAAAAAAAAAAAAAAAATAGAGGAAGGTAAGGGACTACCAGACTCCCCACAGAATGCTCTTTTACATGTTAGGTAGGTAGAATAGGGAAATGGAGTCCAAAATGGCGGTGGCTCAAAAAACAAGGAAGGTCAAAGGAAGGTCCCAGGACCAGAGTGAAGACTTCAGGTAGAACAAACAGCACTCCTGGCTAAGCCCAATTTGCATAGGGCGGGCCCAGGTGGAAGAAAACATATAAAAGGAAGAGCTAAAGCACTCTCTCTCTCTCTCTCTCTCTCTCTTCCTCTCCCAGTGCATGTGCTCTCTCTCTCTCTCTCCCTCTCCCCCCCCTCCCACCGCTCCTCCACTCTCTTCCCTTCAAATCTTTGGGTTGGCATGCCCTCACGCTTTGAGGATGGATTCTCCTGCTATCTTCTAAATAGAACAGAGCTGTAACACTGATTTGCCTAAGATCTATAACATGGTTTGTCCAAGACCCAAGAGCGCCGAGGGCTCTAATATCCGTTGCTCCAAATCTTTGTTGTGACAAGGCAAAGAACCGGGGAACATATACTTGGGTGACACATACATGGTTATTCTGCTGTCCATCAACAAACATTTGTGTGTGTGTGTGTGTGTGTGTGTGTGTGTGTGTGTATTAGTTGTTTAGTCGTGTCTGACTCTTTTTGACTCCATGGACTGTAGCCCCCCTAGGCTCTTCTCCAGACAAGAATACTGGAATGAGTTGCCATTCCCTTCACCAGGGGATCTTCCCTACCCAGGGATGGAACCTGGGTCTTCTGCATTGCAGGCAGATTCTTTACTGTCTGAGCCACCAGGGAAGCCCACAAAGATGTTTACTACCCTAAAATTTGAAACACAGAAAAACACAATGAAAAATATCACCCTACCCAGAGACCACCACTGTTAATATCTACCACTTTTTTGGAGGTACAATTTACACACTGCAAAGTGCACAGATCTTAAGTGGACTGGTATTAATGTTGGTGATGACCCTCCTGGCTCTTTTCTATACAGAATTATACATTTACGTTGTTAGGAAAGGTATTATTCAGTGCATAATCTCTTGTGACTTTCCCCTAGGTGTGTGTGTCAGTTGCTCAATTGCAGCTGGGTTCTTTACCATATGAGCCAATTTCCCCTAGGACAGAATATATCATGGATGTTTTCCTGTAACATTAGAAATTCTCTCATACCTTCATTTTTATGGCATTCTATCATAGGGATGTGGCACACATTTTTAAGTAAATCTCTACTACTGGACATTGAAATTGTTCTTAACTGTCATTATCATAAGTAACAGTTCCACAATCATTTTCTTTTTAAAAATATTTATTTACTTTTTGGCTGTGTTGGGTCTTAGTTGCAGCAATCCGGCATGGGGGGTTAGTTGCTCTGAGGCATGTGGGATCCTAGTTCCCCGACTAGGGATTGAACCCAAGTCCCTTGCATTGGAAGGCAGAGTCTTATCTACTGGACTACCAGGGAAGTCCTCTCAATCATTTCTTTTTTTTTCCTTGTATTCTTCTTTCCTGCTCATACTCTCCAATTAGTAGTAGCTGTGTTTATAGCTAAGGTGGTGGGCTTCATTTGTGTAAATGGCTTTAAAAATAGTCCAATCAGACTCTCTTGGTGGTACAGTGAATAAGAATCCAGGACACATGAGTTTGATCCCTGGTCCAGGGAGATTCCACTTGCGGAGGATCAGCTAAGCCCAGGCCCCACAACTACTGAGCCAGTGCTCTAAAGCCCCACAAGCTGCAGCTCCTGAGCCCACCCGCCCTAGAGCCAGTGCTGTGCAACCAGAGAAGCAATCACTATTGAAAGCCCGTGCACCGCAACCAAGAGTAGCCCCCGTTTACCGCAACTAGAGGAGGCCCGCATGGAGCAACAAGGACACAATGCAACCAAAAATTAACTAATTAATTAAAACAGTTATTCCAATGGCTTTGCTAAGTCTGCCTTCCAAACACAGCTGAGGGTGGGAGGGAACAGGAAGAGATGCAAAACATCAACCCTGCCAAGTTTCAGGGCGAGGAGGAGCACGTTGTGTCCTGCTGAGCCCTGGCTCTTCAGAGGAGCTCCTGGAATCCAGGCCCCCTCCCCCGTGGGGCCTCAGAGCTCCAGAGGGCTTGAGGCAACCCTGACCTTTCCGTGTCCAGCCCAGCCCAGAGCTCCAGGAAAGAAAGCTGTCCACCTCTACATCACTCTCACCTCCTTTGGCTCTCCACCATCTTTTCTTCCTTCTCCCTCCTCCCCTTTCTGCCCCTTCTGCCCACTCCGTTTTCCTGTCTCTTCCTCCTCCAAGCTTCCTCCAGCTTTTTATGGAAAAAAGGGAAATATCTTTGATGCACTGAAAAAAGGCCTTATCTTTAACATTATTGATCCCCCTCCACCCACCCCCTTTCCTGGCTGTGGGACCTCAGGTGCAGAGAGGCTTGAGTTAATCGCCCTCTCAGTTCTCAGCCTTATCACGGTGGGCGGCCCGGGCTCGCTTGATTAATGTCGCTGTTCATTTCCTTTTATCTCTCCACACCTCCTCCCACCCCTCCCCCGACGGGCTACCATTTTAAGGTGTGTAATATATGCTTTTGTTTGTGGGCATTCTTGCAAGATATACTATAGACTTGTATACGTGTACAAAAAACACTTTTTTTTAATTTTGAAATAATCATAGACTCACAGAAAGTTACCAAAAAATAGTACATAGTGTCCCGTGAGCTCTTTATCCAGCTTCCCTCATCAGTAACATTCTACAACTGTGTGTGTGTGCTCAATCCTCAGTCCTGTCGGACTCTTTTTATGACCGCATGGACTGTAGCCCTGCAGGCTGCTCTACCGTTGGGATTTCCCAGGCAAGAATACTGGAGTCGGTTGCCGTTTCCTGTTCCAAGGGATCTTCCTGACCCAGGGGACCCAGGGATGGAACCCTTGTCTTTTGCTTCTCCTGCATTGTCAGGAGGCTTCTTTACCACTGAACCACCTGGGAAGCCCTAGAATTGTAAAACCGTAGTACAATAGCAAAACCAAGAGATGGACATTGGGATCATACTGTTAAACAGAGACCTTATTATTCAGTTTTCTCTTGCAGTTATGTGTGTGTGTGTGTGTAGAGTTCTATGCTATTTTGACTCCATGAATAAATTAGTGTAACCGGCACCACAGTCAAGATTCAGAAGGTCCCATCTCCACAGGGTCTCCTGGTGGTGTCCTTTTATAGTCACGCTCCTCCACTCAGGTCCCTGGACTTGGCAACCACTAATCTCTTCTCCATCCCTATATTTCTGTCATTTTGAGAATGTTATGTAAGTGGAAGCTTTTTAAAAAAAAATTTTTATTGGAGAATAGTTGATTTACAGTGTTGTGTTAGTTTCTGCTCTAGAACAAAGTGAATCTGTTATATATATACACTTATATCCACTCTTTATTTATTTTTAAAATATTTTATTTACTTACTTACTTGTTTGGCTGCATCAGGTCTTAGTTGCAGCACTTGGGGTCTTCACTGCTTCTTGCAGGATATTTTGTTTTGTGACAACAGACTCCATTTGTGGTGCTCAGCAGTTGTGGCACGTGGGCTGAGTTGCCCTAGGCATGCGGGGTCTTAGTTCTTGGACCAGGGATCCAACCCCATCCCCTGCATTGTAAGGTGGATTCTTAACCACTGGACCACCAGAGAAGTCCTTGTCCACTCCTTGTAGATTCTTTTCACATGTAGATCTTAACAGATTATTGAGTAGAGTTCCCTGTACTATACAGTAGGTGCAAATAGACTGGCTTTGAGACTGGCTTCTCACTCATCACATTGCTCTTGAGATACATCCATGCTGTTGTAATCTATGGACAGTTGTTTCCTTTTTATTACTGTTTTGTATTCCATGGTATGGATGTACCAGAGTTTAACTGTTCACCCACTGAAGGAGATTTGGGTTGTTTCCAGTTTGGGGCTATTACAGATGAAGCTGATTAATGTCCAGGTTTTTGCATGGATGTAAGTTTTCATTGGGATATAGGTCAAATTTGGGATTGCTGGGTCTTTTTTTTTTTAAGGCATCTTATTTATTTATTTATTTATGGCTACACTAGGTCTTCCTTGGTTTGCTTGGGCTTTCTGTGGTTGTGGCAAGTGTGGGCTTCTCTCCATTGCAGAGCACATGTTTGTGTAGAGTTCTATGCTATTTTGACTCCATGAATAAATTAGTGTAACCGGCACCACAGTCAAGATTCAGAAGGTCCCATCTCCACAGGGATCTCCTGGTGGTGTCCTTTTATAGTCACGCTCCTCCACTCAGGTCCCTGGACTTGGCAACCACTAATCTCTTCTCCATCCCTATATTTCTGTCATTTTGAGAATGTTATGTAAGTGGAAGCTTTTTAAAAAAAAATTTTTATTGGAGAATAGTTGATTTACAGTGTTGTGTTAGTTTCTGCTCTAGAACAAAGTGAATCTGTTATATATATACACTTATATCCACTCTTTATTTATTTTTAAAATATTTTATTTACTTACTTACTTGTTTGGCTGCATCAGGTCTTAGTTGCAGCACTTGGGGTCTTCACTGCTTCTTGCAGGATATTTTGTTTTGTGACAACAGACTCCATTTGTGGTGCTCAGCAGTTGTGGCACGTGGGCTGAGTTGCCCTAGGCATGCGGGGTCTTAGTTCTTGGACCAGGGATCCAACCCCATCCCCTGCATTGTAAGGTGGATTCTTAACCACTGGACCACCAGAGAAGTCCTTGTCCACTCCTTGTAGATTCTTTTCACATGTAGATCTTAACAGATTATTGAGTAGAGTTCCCTGTACTATACAGTAGGTGCAAATAGACTGGCTTTGAGACTGGCTTCTCACTCATCACATTGCTCTTGAGATACATCCATGCTGTTGTAATCTATGGACAGTTGTTTCCTTTTTATTACTGTTTTGTATTCCATGGTATGGATGTACCAGAGTTTAACTGTTCACCCACTGAAGGAGATTTGGGTTGTTTCCAGTTTGGGGCTATTACAGATGAAGCTGATTAATGTCCAGGTTTTTGCATGGATGTAAGTTTTCATTGGGATATAGGTCAAATTTGGGATTGCTGGGTCTTTTTTTTTTTAAGGCATCTTATTTATTTATTTATTTATGGCTACACTAGGTCTTCCTTGGTTTGCTTGGGCTTTCTGTGGTTGTGGCAAGTGTGGGCTTCTCTCCATTGCAGAGCACATGTTCTAGGTGTATGGACTCTGTAATTGTGGCACATGGGCTTAGTTGCTCCTCTGCATGTGGAATCTTCCTGGACCAGGTATCAAACCCATGTCCTCTGCATCAGCAGGCAGATTCTTATCCACTGTACCACCAGGGAAGTCCTGGATTGCTGGGTCTTATGGTAAATGCAGCTATAGTTTTATATGAAACTGCCACAGTATCTACCAGGGTAGCTATACATTTTAAAAGAGATCCAGTTTCTCCACCTCCTTGCCAGCAGTTGTTATCACGGTTTTCTATTATGCCCCTCCTAATAATTGCATAGCAAGGCCTCATTGCGGTTTTAATTTGCATTTGCCTAATGGCTAATGATGATGAACATCTTTTCAGGTGCTTATTTGCCATCCCTATCTCCTCCTTAGCGAAACGTCTGTGGCCCATTTTCTAATTGGACTGTTTTGTATTTTTAATTTACAGAAACAGCATTTTGTCGTACACCTCATTCTGTTTTTTTGCTTGTTTGTTTATTCCACAGACCCATCCATACTGCTCTGGACACACTTTTTAAAAACATTTTTGGGGCTGTGCTAGGGGGTCTTTGTTACTGCGTCGGCTTTTCTCTAGTTGCGGCGCGGGGGCTGCTCTCTAGCTGTGGTGCAGGGGCTTCTCACTGCAGTGGCTCCTCTTGTTGCGGAGCACAGCCTCCAGGACACGTGGGCTCGGCAGCTGTGGCTCCCCGGTTCAGTAGTCGTACTGCCCTTAGTTGCTCCACTACGTGTGAGATCCTCCCAGATCAGGGACAGAACCCGTGTCTCCTGCATTGGCAGGCGGATGCTTTACCACTGAGCCACCAGGGAAGCCCTGGACACATCTCGTCTACTGCTTCTAGCTGCGGGAGGGTATTCCAAAGGGTGGCTCTACCACATTTTATCCATCTACTCTCCGAACTGCCTACAACCTCCCACCCCAGAAGGCTGCAGTGACTGTCTTCTTTCCTCTTTGCCATGTGGGCCATGTGAGAATCTCTTGCAGATTCTTCTAAGGGTATGACTTGCTGTGGGTCACAGGACACCCTGCCCACATGCGCATCAGCCATGGACCCCTGCCCTCTGCCAACTCCTAGCATTCTCCAGCTGCCTAACTTTTCCAGTCCAAATGATAGGACGTTTTAACACTGCATTTTTTAATCTCTTTATTATTTCTTTTATTTAAACAAAAATTACTTATTTATTTTTGGCTGGACTGGGCCTTCACTTTGCTTGGGCTGTGTCTAGCTGTGGCGAACGGGGGTTTCTATTCGCTGCAGTACTCAGGCTTCATTTCAGTGGCTTCTCTCGTCTTGGACCATAGGCTCTAGGCATATAGGCTTCAGTAGTTGTGGCTTAGTTGCTCCAAGCCACGTGGAATCCTCCTGGATCGGGGATCGAACTTGTGTCTCCTGCACTGGCAGGTGTATTCTTTACCACTGAGCCAATATTTTATTTTTAAAATTAAGTTTGCCTGTGTGCATGCGTGCTAAATGCCTTCAGTGATATTTCTGACTCTCTGAGGCCATATGGGCTGTAGCCCACCAGGCTCCTCTGTCCATGAGATTCTCCAGGCAAGAACACTGGAGTGGGTTCTCATGCCCCTCTCCAAGTTTACCCAGGCATAATTTACACACAATGATAGTGGCACATTTTACACTCATTTCCTCGAATTTTGACAAGTGGATATACCTGTAAACACAAATCAGTCCCATCAACCCTAAGCATTCCCTGTGCCCTTTGTCATCAGTTTACCCTTCCCATCTCCCACAACCAGTGATCTGATTTTTATCACTAAATTTTTCTGCCTCTTCTAGAACTCCATACAAATAGAAGCATACAGTATATACTCTTGTGTCTGACTGCTTTCACTAAGCATAATGCTTTTGAGAGATGTATCAATAGTCCATTCTTTTTTTTTTTAATCATTGAGTAGTATTTATTGTATGAATATCAGTTTGGTTCACCTACTAATGGACTTTTGGGTTGTTTCCTCTTTGGGAAGTTTGGGGCTATTATAAATAAAACTGGTAACAGCCATTGCTTTAATTTATATTTCTCTGATTTCTAATACATCTTAACATCTCCTCGTGTATTTGTTAACTTTTAAATTTCTCCTGTTAAGTATCTTTTTATCTTTGCCCATTTTCCTGCCATTTGACTTGCAAGAAGATTTTCTTATTGACTTGCAGAAATTCCTAGTATATTCTGAATCGAGATATTAGTTCTTTGTTGGCTTTAGATATCACAAATATATTCTCCCAGTTTTGTCATTTGTTAACCTTGTCAATGAACTCATACTTCGGCAGTATTCAAATCAATTGATTTTTTTTTTGGTCTTATGGTTTATGCTTCTGAAATTTTGCTTAATAAGTTAATTCCTACTCCAAGGTCACAAAGATATTCTTCAATATTTTATATTATTAACTTCATAGTCTTCTGGATACACTTAGGTCTTTAAACCAAAATTCACTTTTTCATGTGGTGGTAGATTTCATGACATTCATTTTTGTTTTTTTCATAAAGTGAATCACTTTCCCATTACCATATTCCTATGGTCTCAAACTTGAACATGTATAAAAATCACCAAAAAGCTTGTTAAAAGCACAGATTGCTTCTCACTCTTGGGCATATACCCAGTGTTCAGTCGCTCAGCTGAGTCCAGCTCCTTATAACCTGATGGACTGCAGCCAGCCAGGTTCTTCTGTCCATGGAGTTTTCCAGGCAAGGATAATGGAGTGGGTTGCCATTTCCTATGCCAGGGGGCATTTACCCAGACAAAACTATAATTCCAAAAGATACATGAACCACTATGTTCATAGAAACACTACTTACATTAGCCAAGATATGGAAACAACCTAAATGCCCATGGACAGATGAGTAGATAAAAAAGATATGATACACACAAAGACACACACACAATGACACACACACAACGGAACCCTACTCAGCCATAAAAAAGTAATCCCACGTGAAGCAACCTAGACGGACCTACAGATTTTCATACTAAGCAAAGTAAGTCAAAAGGAGAAAGACAAATGCCATATGATGTCACATATATCAACATATGGAACCTAAAATATGACACAAATGAACATATTTACGAAACAGAAACAGATTCACAGACATAGAGAACAAACTTGTTGCCAAAGGGGAAAGGGGTGGGGGAAGGAAGAACTGGGAGTTTGGGATCAGCAGATTCGAACTACTGTATATAGGATGGCTAAACAACAAGGTCCTACTGTACAGCACAGGATATTGTATATTCAATATCCTGTGATAAACCATAGTGTAAAAGAATACAAAAAAGAATATATGTGTAAAACTGAGTCACTTTACTGTATAGCAGAAAATAACACAACACTGTAAATCAACTATATTTCAGTAGGTTTTCTTTTTAAAAAGCACAGATTTCCGATTTCTTCAGTGGTCCAGTGGTTAAGAATCCACCTGCCAATGCAGGGGACACGGGTTTGATCTGTAATCTGGGAAGATCCCACATGCCACAGGGAACTAAACCTGTGCACCACAATTACTGACCCCAAGCTCTAGAGCCCACGAGCCCCATCTACTGAAGCCCTGCACACCACAGCCCATGCTCCACCAGAGAAGTCACCACATTGAGAAGGTCACGCTCCACAACTAGAGTGTCCCCCACTCACTGCAACTAGAGAGAGCCCTCAGAACAAAGTCCGAGCTGTAAATAAATAATAAGTAGCACAGATTTCTGGGCGCCACTCAGCTGATGCAGGTAGGACCCTAAAGTTTACACATCTAATAAGTTTCCAAGTGATGAGATGATACCACTGCTATAGGTGGAGAGAGCAAATTGCCGAAGAAAAAAGAAAAAAAAGTAAGAAAAATAATTTAAAAATAGAAAAAAGAAAGAAGAGAAAGAAACAGATTTAAAAAAATGAGAACAACTGCTATATATGTAAAACCTTTATCTCACCAGGTTTTTTCCCTGCCTCACTGGCACCCTCCATAATACCGGGTACTTCTTGGCTCTCCTCCATCCTACACACCACTCCCATCTCCCCTGGGTCACCTGGAACATGAATCCACATCTACACATGTCAGGATCACATCCCCACGGCTCTCTTGAACCACACTCTTTCATCCTCTGGTAAATGCCCTGCGGTTGTCCACCCACCTCCCAGCCACTCCCCTGTCGTCACTGGAGACTTTGGCACGTGGCTCCCCGTTTTTCTCTCCAGCTAAAGCCCTGTCATTGTCCTTGATGACTTCAGCATCCACGTGGAAGACACATCCTAAATCTGGTTTCTCAGGTCTCCCGTGACCTCTCTCATTCACCTCTCCCATTTACTGGAAGTAATTGGCTCCATTACCAAGGTCCTCAGCTCAGGAATCACTTTCTCTGGCACAGTCTCTTTTCCTTCCAGCTTTCTTCTTTAGCATACTCCCTCTGAGCCTCCTTAGCTTCCCAGGTGGCTCAGCGTTAAAGAATCTGCCTGCCAGTGCAGGAGACACAGGAGTCACAGGTTCGATCCCTGGGTCACAAAGATCCTCTGCAGAAGGAAATGGCAACCCATTGCAGTATACTTGCCTGGAGAATTCCACGGACAGAGAAGCTACACGGACGGTATAATTTATAGTCCATGAGGTTGAAGAGTCAGACACAATTTAGGGATTAAATGACAACGACAATCCACGGTTCTATATCCCCATATCCAACCAACCACAGATTATGTAGTATTGTACATATTCATTGAAATAAATGTGCATATAAGCAGACCTTCACATTTCAAACTCTTGTTGTTGTTCCTGGGTTCACTGTACATACATACACTAATAGCCTTTGACTCCCATCCCTCCCATCCCACTGCCTGCTCCTTCCCATCCCAGAGCTCTTACCTGGAAGGTTCTCCTCCAGTTTCAAGCTATACCGAGACTGGGAACTCCTAGTTCAATCCTTAGCAATGTTTCTCAAACTTTCATATATAGCCGGGTCACCTGGGTACATGCATCAGTGTTAAGTTGCTTCAGTCATGTCCAACATTTTGCAACCCCATGGACTATATCCCTCCAGGCTCCTCTGTCCATGGGATTCTCCAGGCAAGAATATTGGAGTGAGCAGCCATCTCCAGGGGATCTTCCTGACCCAGGGATCACCTGGTGGTTCTGATTAAAATGCAGATTTAGATTCTAAAGACCTGGAATGAGGACTGAGATCCTGCATTTTAACAAGCTCCTGTGTGCTGCCTGCAGGGGTTGTGCCCAGTCATCCAGCAGTAGCCCTTTGGACCCCTGCTTCCAGGTCTCCTCAGGAAAGCCTCCTCTGACCTTCCCATATTATATCTCCACCATCAGACGCTCAGCACTGTTTGTCTCCTTCCTAGCACTTTACCCTATTGTCATTTGACATTTGAGCTTGTGATTATTTTATCACAGCACACTCCTTCAGAGGGCTTCCCAGGTGGCACGATAGTAAAGAATCCGCTTGCCAACAGCAGATGCAAGAGAAGTGGGTTCGATCCCTGGGTTGGGAAGATTCCCTGGAGAAAGAAATGGCAACCCACTCCAGGATTTTTGCCTGGGGAATCCCATGGACAGAGGAGCCTGGTGGGCTACAGCCCATGGGGTGGCAAAGTGTCGGACATGACTGAGTGACTGAGCACACACACACACACACACACTCTCTCTCTCTCCCAGAAAATGAACCTTTCAGAAGGCACAGAACATTTCTTTCTGGGTTTTTTGCCATTGTGCTGGCCTTGTATCACCTCACACACTGCCTGATACCCAGCAGGTGCCCTGCTTGTACACAAATGTAAACCTTCGTAGGAAATATGAAGGAATATGCTGTTTGGTCGGTCAGAGGAGCAGTTCCCACTCCCACCCTGAAGTCCCCGGCCCCTCTGTTCTCCTTTCAGCCCCTCTCCTCCCTCTAAGCTCAGGCTCCTGAGACCAGGAACTGAGCAAGTGATGCAGGAGACATTTGGGCTCAAAATCTCTTCTCTGCCCTCAGACAATCCAAAGAGGAGAGACCCGACGAACCTTTCAGGCTCCTTAGAAACTGATCTCCTTTTTTGTTGTGGTTGTTAGGATGTTGTCCAGGATTGTGTGGAGAGGGTTAAAGCACTTACAAAAGGGGAAGGATCGCCTTCCAGCCCTGCCTGAGATGCTCCGCGAAAGGTCAGATGTTTCCAGAATCTTAACAGACAGCCTGTGTCTGTTTAAAGGGAAAGACAACAAGTTCTTGGGCACCCAGCCAGCCCTCATGGGCAATTTTCGCCAGGTTCTGCAGGCACCCAGCCAGACGCCTGGCCAGAGAGCACACCCACCGCCGCCCACCACCCCCCACCCCCCCG
>SJYC01010261.1:0-10847 GCA_006408675.1 Madoqua kirkii | reverse complement strand
TCAACTCCAGAAAACAAAAAGCGTCTCTCCTGCAGTAGGGATGAGACCATTGTCTGCTGGAGCGTTTCGATCCAAATCACCATTTCCCTCTAGAACCGCGAAAGGCTCCTTTACACCTGTCTCTTATACACATCTGGATGGCCCTAGGCAGGCCAGGAGCTCTCTCCAACCCCCAGCCTGGAGTCTCTTGCCCTGGGGAAGGCTGGCATCTGACGAACAGGGCATGCATACCAACTCTGGGGCCTGTGAAACACCAGGAATGACGGGGGAGGGGTGACTTCCTGCAGACATTGAATCTTTTCAGCTGAAAGGGACTGTATTCTGACCCTGTCATTTTAGAGATGAGATTCAGAGAGGGGTGGCTGTGATGTAATGTAAGAATATCCTGACCCAAAATCAGGAAAACACCAGGTTCAAAATGCAGTTCAGGAGCCATGAGCTACGGGATCTCAGGTACAAGCCTTTCTATGTGTCTGTATCTATTTGTAAAAAGTTCATACAAATGCTTCCCATCCCAGGTAGCTTGCCCAAGGTCACACACAGCACACACACACCAAGGTTTTCTGACTCCCAGACAAGGACCAAGTCCTCTGCAGAGGTGAGCAGCTTGCATTAAAGGTTGATTGATCATAAAATGTAGCTGGAGACACAGTTAAGTAACTTGGCATTTTACTACTTAATCATGTTCTTTGTGCGAAGAAAAAAATTCCTACTCTTTCTACTCCCTGGAGGAAATAATTGCTAATATTCTGGCTTTCCTGGTGGCTCAGATGTTGAAGAGTCCGCCTTCAATGCAGGAGACCTGACTTTGATCCTTGGGTCTGGAAGATTCCTTGCAGAAAGGAATGGCTGCCTACTCCCGTATTCTTGCCTGAAGAATTCCATGGACAAAGGAACCTAGTGGGCTATAGTCCATGGGGTCACAAAGAGACAAAACTGAAGGACTTTAACTCTCACTTTCCTACCCCCTGCAGGAAATAGTTGCTAATATTCTGACATTTATCCTTTCGGAATGTCAAAGCATATATAAAGTATATATTCATATACTTTTATTTTTGCTCAGCTAAGCAGTTTGTGAGATAGAACCTGAAACAGGAATTGAACCTGGGCCCTCAGCAGTGAAAGCATAGTCATCACCACAGGAAATCACCAGGGAATTCCCTATATATTCTTTTCAACAATGAGATCATAGGAGATCTATCTATGTATTCATCCATCCACAGTTTTACATATATATTGCTCTTTCTCATGTAATTTTTCAATGGACAATTGACATCTTTTCATGTCTGGATATAGTTGGATAAACAAAGCATTCTAAGTTTGTTTCATCCCCTATGTCAAGACATTTAGGTTTTCAGTTTTCCATTATGAGTAATACAGATCCATCTTTACTCACTTGTTCTGTCATTTTCTTAGGATAAATTCCTCACTGAGGACTGCTGGACCAAAGGGTCTGATACACGCTGCAAAATTGTCCTCTACAAATGCTGTGATGATCGTTATTTCCTCAAACAACAGATTTAATATGAAGGCTGGTCCTCCTTTAAATAGAAAGTGTTCTCCCTCACCAGCACACTCAGCATCAGATGGGAAGAGACAGAACCCAGGTGGGCTGAATGGGGCCGGTTGATACCGGGCAGATATTTTGCACCTGACCCTTGGCTGCATCGAAGCAGGCAGTAGCCTGGCTAATAAGATGCTCCCATCTCCAAGCCCACAGCATGTCATGGGATACACAAGAAACTGATCCGTATACTTTCCATCTGATAGATGGAAAGGGGCTTTCTTTCCCCATATTTCCTTGTCCACCTGACCTCCAGCCCACTAAACAACCACCCTCAAGCAGTCTTTTTTTCCTAGTTAGATAGCACTACTTGTGTAAGCTACTGTTTATTACAGGTTTCATTTCCACTATTACATTTCACCTCTACATTGGCCTAGAAAGCAGGTGCGTGCATGTTAGGTCATGTCCGACTCCTTGCAATATCATGGACTGTATTCCGCCAGGCTCCTCTGTCCATGAAATTCTCCAGGTGGAAATAGTGGAGTGGGAAGCCATTTCCTTCTCCAAGGAAGCAGGTACAAGTGGGAAAGCTGAATCTTGGGCAGATCAAGGTCTTGTCTAAAGGAACACAGCAGATAATTAACCTATTTGGGATTCAACCTAGGCCTGTCTTACTACCAAACCTGTGTTTTACTTTAAAAATTACTGTAGAACTAGTATGTATATAAATGTAAACACAAAAGAGCCTCAAAAGATGCAGCTGGTTTGCGGTGCGTAGTAGACATTACCCGGGCTCACCAGTATTTCTAGCCTCCTTTTTCTGGATACATAGGAGGGCTGTACTCTCTGGAAGGCAGGTGCAGCCGCATGAGTTGCTCTGGCCAGTGAAACGTGAGGGGACAGTGACACACGCCCCTTTGGGGGCAGTTTGAGAACCCCTGTGCAGTTCTCATGCCTTCTTCCATGGCAGCGGTGAACCCTGAAGCCTCCTGTGGGGATGGTGACTTCAGGAAAGTCTAATGATGACTAATGTGCTGACAACAAAGTCCTGAGCCTGTGCAAGCCACACTGGAAGTTCAAGCATGGGCAAGAAATAAAGCTTGGTTGCTTTAAGCCAAAGATGTTTGGAGGTGTTTGTTACCACATCATATCCTAGTCTATCCCAGCTGCTGCAAGTGGTGATGGGGAGTTTTATGTCTTTGTCTAAATTCTTTGGTAGGTTCTATCCTTTAAGAAGATATCTATTTATAATTTTTAAAAGTGAGTCATAAATGGATACCATCAAGAACCTACTGTCTAGCACAGGGAACTCTACACAATGTTATATGGCAGCCTGGATGGGAGGGGAGTTTGGGGAAGAACAGATACATGTATAGATGGCTGAGTCTCTTCAATGTTCATCTGAAACTATCAGAACATTGTTAATCATCTATACCTCAGTACAAAATGAAAAGTTTAAAAAAAGTCATAATACACATTCACACAATCAGGACCATAATACACACCCTGCAATGCAACTTCTTTTATTCTTTTTCTATTTTTTGATTTATTTTTTGTGGCACTTGGTATTCCTTGCTGTTCTCGGGCTTTCTCTAGTTGTGGCAAGTGGGATTTACTCAAGTTAGAGCACGCGGGCTTCTCATTGCAGTGGCTTCTCTCACTGTGGAACACTTGCTTAGCTGCTCTCAGGATGTGGGAGCCTCCTGGACCAGGGATCAAACCTGTGTCCCCTGCACTGGGGGTGGCCTCTTATCCACTGTGCCACTAGGGAGGTAACTATTTCATTCATGTTAACAGCTTCAAAGTATTCTATTCTCTGAATATACCATAATGTTTTATAGCTGACAACTATTGAGAGATATGTTGGTTGTTTCTGGTTATTCTAGAAATACATGCTCCAAGCTACTGCTAGGCTGTTGCAACATTTATGGGAAAGGAAGGATTACTATTTACTTTCTCTTTTTTTGGTTCAGATCTTGCGGTTAGTTTCCAGCCTGAGCTCAGCCCTCTTACGAGGGCTGAGGGCACCTCCTGAAGAGAGATGAATAAGCCAAGCTGCCTGCACCCCTCCCAGGATGTACGGAGGAGGAGGCTGAAGGGCACCTCTCTGTGTGCATGCATGAAGGCTGGGTGCTGGCCCTGAAGAACAGGGCAGGGAAGCACGTACCTGTACAACCTGGGCTGAACTGACCCTGACTCATATGTTCAGGAAGATAAGTTAACGGCCTGGAAACTCCAGAGCTCTGTGTGAGTTCTGACTCACTGGCAATTATCCATAAACGAGTCATCTCACTTCTCAGTTTTCTTCCGAGTGCCGCCACACGATCTTTGGGGAAGGGTTGTGACATTCACTCTCAGGAGCTTGAGAAAGATGAAAGCTGTTCAAAGAGAGTGCCAAGAGGATTAGAATTGTTGGTCTCTTTCATTGGAAGGTGTCCAATGACTCATCACATTCGTAATTTTGAATGGCCCCCCAGTGGAGGGTCTATGAGTGGCTGACACAGGTTTTACCTGCATTACATCCCCTGAGTGATTTGACTGACAACAGTGGTCACATGCCTATCAAGACCTCTTTCCATCATTTCTCTTCAGTGCGTGTGTACTAAGTTGCTTCAGCCATGTCTGAATCTGAGACCCCGTGGACTGTAGCCCCCCAGGCTCCTCTGTCCATGGATTCTCCATGCAAGAATACTGGAGTGGGTTGCCATGCCCTCCTCCAGGGGATCTTCCCAACCCCAGTCTCTCATGTCTCCTGCAGTAGTAGGTGGATTCTTTACCATTAGCACCACCTGGGAAGCCTGTACTATTTAAAGGCACTGCTATGATTCCATGGGAGGGAAGAAACTGGGGTTTCTCAGCCAAGAAAGAGGGCATACTTTAGAGT
Source organism: Madoqua kirkii (assembly GCA_006408675.1). Lineage (NCBI taxonomy): Eukaryota > Metazoa > Chordata > Mammalia > Artiodactyla > Bovidae > Madoqua > Madoqua kirkii. The sequence continues at coordinate 6,459 of SJYC01010261.1, read as the reverse complement.
TTCCCTGGATGTGACTCAAAGGTTACATATAGATCACAGAGCTCAAGAAGAACTTAGAATCAGCTATACTTCAATCGGAGAAGGCGATGGCACCCCACTCCAGTAGTCTTGCCTGGAAAATCCCATGGACGGAGGAGCCTGGTAGGCTGCAGTCCATGGGGTTGTGAAGAGTCGGACAGGGCTGAGCGACTTCACTTTCACTTTTCACTTTCATGCACTGGAGAAGGAAATGGCAACCCACTCCAGTGTTCTTGCCTGGAGAATCCCAGGGACGGGGGAGCCTGGTGGGCTGCTGTGTATGGGGTCGCAGAGTCGGACACGACTGAAGCAGCAGTAGCAGTAGCAGCATACTTCAATTAAAAAAGAATTTTTTTAATAAAATGAGAAAAAGAATGTTGGAATCAGAGTACTACCCCCTCATACAGTAATTCTGAGTATGTGCTTATCTGTAAGACAACCTAAGGGAAAAATAGGTTTGGAATGTGGATTTTTCTCTTTTAAGACATTCTCACATCTGGTCTGGAGTCCTGAAAAGAGTTGCTGAAGTCTCTAGTCCTGGTTTGGCACCTATGATGCATATGACCTTAGGCATGTTCCTTAAGCCTCTGGGCACCTCAGTTTTCTCATCTATAAAACGGGGCTTCTGATCTTGCCCAACCTGTCTTACACATAGGTGTGACGTGTGGTTTAGATGAGGCACTGCGTATGAAAGTGTTTTGGAAATCCAAAGCAACTTCATACCTGCAGAGCTCCCTCACTACAGCTCCGGTCCACTGCCCAGACCGCAGAGGCGTGAGGGACACTCAGACCTTCATTCAAAAGTCTGTCTTGGGACCTCCCTGGTGGCCCAGCGGCTAAGCTGCTGTGCTCCCAATGCAGGGGGCCTGGGTTCTGTCCCTGGTCCAGGAACTAGATCCCATACGCCACAATTAAAATATCCTTTGAGCAGCCAAATAAATAAATAATAATAATAAATTTTAAGTGAATCTTATATAGGACTTCCCTGGTGGTCCAGTGGCTAAGAGTCCACGCTCCCAGTGCAGGGGGCCTGAGTGTGATCCTCGGTCAGGGAACAAGATCCCACTTGCTGCAACTAAAGATCCTGCATGCTGCAACTAAGACCCAGGACAGCCAAATAATAAATAAATACATTTTTTAAAGTGAGTTTTACATATCGGGTATCTAGAGAGAGTCCCTGAGCACCAGGAACTGTTCTAGAGCTGGGGAGGCAGCAAAAAGAAATAAAGATAAGACCCTTCCCTCTTTGAGCTTATATTCCAGGGGAGTGGCAGACAACAGAAAGGGAGACAAATTAAAAGCAAGGACAGAAGAGCCTGGCAGGCTACAGTCCATGGGGCCACAAAGAAGTCAGGCACAACTGAACGACTAACACACACACACACACACACACACACACACACAGAGCTTCAGAGAGAGGAGAGTGTTTCAAGTGAATGAAACAGGATGAGGCTGTTAGGGAGGGATGAGACAGGGGCTAGGTTAGGGGGTGACCAAAGAGGGCTTCCCTGAAGAGGCAACCCCTGAGAACTAGGATCCAAGCGACAAGGACAGCCCCGAGAAGACCCAGAGCACGAAGTATCCCAGCGCAAAGGGACAGCCAGTGCTAAGTCCCGAAGCAGACAGAGACTACTGTTCACAGAACCTGGAGAAGCTGATGGCTCGGAGCTGCAGTGGGATAGGGCGGGCAGGGCCACAAGCCAGGGCTTGCAGCGTGTTTTCTGGAGAGGGGAATGACACAGGATCTTGTTTTGTGTTGTATTAAGATCAGCCTCCAAAGGGTTGGAAATTCTGTCTCTCATAGGCCGTGTTAGGGGCCCCAAGAAATGTTTAGGGCCTTCAAGGGCTTTATCCAGGAACCAGCCCAACCTCCTGAACAGTCCATGGGGTCCCCGGTTCCTACTAGGGAAACTGAGAGGTAGAGTGAAAGTCACTCGCCTAAGGGGACCCACTATGTCCTTCCCAGGCTGGCATTCAACCCCAGGTCTCAGATCCTGCCCCCTGCCAGGCCAGCCTCTCTCCACCCCACGGGGCCACCCCATAGATGCAGGACAGGAAGAGAGCCAGAAGATGGGCCCAGTGCCCCAAGGCTTCCTGCTTCAGCCAGTGAGATCCCTGGGCTGGGCTCCAGAAAGGAAGGGCCTTGTCCAGCCAGGCCCTGTCCTGCATCACCAGGCCCAGTGTTCAGCCTTCAGCTGGCAGGGATGGGGGGTAAGGTGGGGCGGTCAGCGCCAGGAGCTGGGCCAGCCGAGAGCGACCTGATCGAGCAGGAAACAGGCCTGCTGCCAGACAAAGCGTCACCCGGCACCTGGAGCCTTTGTTCCCTGGCTGCCCGTTGCAAACTTTCCCAGGCACCTGCAGCTGGGCCTCAGGAGCACCTGGGCCAGGAAGGGGCTCCCACGGAATCTGGTTTTTCTGCAAAAGGGAGTGGCCTGACTTGTGACCCAGAGGGAGGTCTTGTGACATAATAATAACAACAATAACAATAGGTCCTCTACGTGTAAGAGGCAATTAATCTAACCCTCCCAACAAACCCAGGAGGTCTCTACTAATTATTCACGTACTACAGATTACGAAATGGAAGCTCACGGAGATAAAGTGACCTGGGCCAGGTCACGCAGTATAAGGAAGAGAAAACAACATGGGCTTTTGAATTAATGAATCCCAGCCCTAATGACCCTCGGCAAGGCATTTAAAATTTTCCAAGCTTGTCATCTTGTTCTGGTCTCAGAGGACTGCAGTGCAGATTAAATGATATGAGATATACAAAGCCTCTGGCACATGGCTCCCCATCCAGACAGGCTTTGCTCCCCACCTCCTAGAGCTCTGTGATCATGCTACCATCACTGGGCCTCAGTTTCCTCATCAAAAAAATAGGTACAATAGCATTACCCAATAGGGCTATTGAAAGCCTCATGCTCTTCTGATAGGAGTGCCTCATCTTTTGAACAGAAGCGACAGAGGATGAGATGGCTGGATGGTATCACCAACTCAAAGGACATGAGTTTGGGAGATGGTGAAGGGCAGGAAAGCCTGGCACGCTGCAGTTTGTGGGGTGGCAAAGAGTCGCTCACTTAGCAACTGAACAATATTTTTTCAAAAGGCCCCATTCCCGAGACCATCCTAGCAAGACTCCATTTTACAAAATTGCTATCTCTGCTTTCTACCAAAACAAACAAGGAAACACAAGTAGAAAAACCAATCTTAGGGCCATTGTCTTTTTTGAGACAAAAGGCCAATATTACTCACACTGCTCAGCTTGGAAGATTTTCTCAGAAGGAAAACCAGAAGTGCCAGCTCAAGTCATAACACGGGTTCCAGGATTCTCTCCAGGTTCACACTCTGAGACCGTCGACCCACCAGCAGCAGCCGTGGCAGGACACACAGCTCCTGCAAAGTGCAGGGAAGGCCCCCGGGGATTTCAGCCCCAAACAAAACAAGACACTAAACTCCTTTACCTGTAAATGAGCCAACACTGATCAAGCTTTTGTTATCAGCAAAGGCACTACATGAATGGATGTTTCCCCAGTATCAGGGACTGTATGGATACATGAGAACACACTGCCACCACTGCTGTGGATACCCATCAGGGAGGTGGCCTCTGGTCTTCCCAGAGGCAACATCTGTTTTTCTCAATCAGCTTTTGGGGGATCAACTGCCCTTTTTCTAGTCCAACTCAGCCAATCACGTAAGGGCTGCCAATCAACCTACATCACCGCCCCTGGTTACAGTCAGTGGTCCAAGAGAAAGGTAAGGAATTAAAAAAAAAAAAAGTCTAGCAGAGTTTTTACCAGAATTTCAAAATTGGAGCTGGAGAGGAAAATCCTATTCTTCTTGGATTTGGTGAGCTTGAAGGATGTAAGTTCGGACTACTGACAGCCATCTTCTGGATGGAGAAAGCCTGTTTGCAAAAGCAAGGGATGAAGATATCAAAGAGAAAAGCCTTTGTGAATAGCAGGGTATCCTGATATAGTCCCAGATTGCTGTCGTCCCCTAAGAAAGTGAAAGTGAAAGTCACTCAGTCATGTCTGACTCTTTGTGACCCTATGGACTATACAGTCCATGGAGTTCTCCAGGCCAGAATACTGGAGTAGGGTAGCCTTTCCCTTCTCCAGGGAATCTTCCCAACCCAGGAATCAAACCGGGGTCTCCTGCATTGCAGGCGGATTCTTTACCAACTGAGCTCTCAGGGAAGCCAGGTCATCTCGTAAGGTAGGCTCAACCCTTCCTGCTCATCTCCTAGTATGTGTTTAAATGAGCCAATAAATTCCTTCCCATCCCTTGTTAGTTAAGAGACCTGCCTAGCCCAGCCACAAAGCATCGGGTGGTAATAAACACAGCAACTGAGTGGGAGAGATGTCACAGGCAGGACCTGATGACTTGCCAAGTGAAAGTTTTAGGCAATCTGGACTGTGAAATCTGAGACAGACAAGATCACCTGATTCATTAGAATCAACAAACATTGAGCCCCTCCTTACACCAGGGATGGTATTAGGCATTCAGGATGTAACAGTGAATGGGACAAACCAGGTACTTTTCCTCCCTTTGGCGTGATCAGAAGGGACTTCCTGGAGCTGGTGAGGTTTGAGGAAGTCTCTAAGAGATGGTAAAACCCGGTCAGACTGAGGGTGATGGGGAGAAAAGCATGAATAAAAATATGGAATATGGAGACGTTGGACTTGCCTGGTGGTCCAGTGGCTAAAACTCTGAGCTCCCAGTGCAGGGGACCCATCTTCAACCCTTGGTCAGGGAGCTAGATCCCCCATGCCGTAACTAAAAGATCCCGCATGATGCAACGAAGACCTGGTGCCACCAAATAAGTGATTTTTAAAAAGAATTAAAAAAAAAGATATGGCGGCACAACATACGTGTCTGTGAGGGCCCACTGTCTTATGTTTCCATGGTGCCTGGCTATAGGTCACACTCAGTACAGGCTGATGGCCTGGTATGAGTAAGTAAATGAATACGGGAATGAAGCAAAGTGCAAGTCGTTTGGAGGAAGAGCAGCTATTCAGCTTGACTGCACAAGAGCTACTTTTAGAGAAGGTAATGCCAGACTGTAGACGACCTCAGTGAAAACCGTGGTCTCTGCCTGGACCACAGCACACAGTCCCGGTTCCGGCTGGGCTGGGCAGGGCTAGCGGGGCAGGCAGGGCAGCACATGGATCCCACAGGCCCCTTGGGGCCCCCATCTCTGTTGTGGTTGCCACACCCACACGCTCTCAGCGTCACCAGCCAGGCTCTGCCCAACACCCTAACCAGCACCCCAGCCACCCAAGGTCATGCCCCAGACGCCACCGCCCTCCTGGCTCCTGGGCAAAGCTGCCAGCACAGCACTCCTGCCACAGTCTGTAATTTGAACAGGACCTCCTCCCAGCCTGACTGCTCCTGGCCTTCTGCACCCCAGACATACCCACTGTGGGAGCTGCCCAGAGAGGAGCGGTCTGTTGTCCATCAGCTCCTGTACCTGGGCTGCCTACAGGAGAGGACTGAAGTCCTGGCTAGGCCAAGCCTGGGCACTGTAGGGGCATCAGAGGCCTCTCCTTTGCCCAGAACTAGGGAGACTACGCCCCCTTGTGGCCAGGAGCCACCCAGAACCTTGGTCTTCAGTTCAGTTCAGTTCAGTTGCCCAGTTGTGTTCGACTCTGTGACCCCATGGACTGCAGCACACCAGGCCTCCCTGTCCATCACCATCTCCCGTGGCTTACTCAAACTCATGTCCGTGGAGTCAGTGATGCCATCCAATCATCTCATCCTCTGTTGTCCTCTTCTCTTCTTGCCTTCAATCTTTCCCAGCATCAGGGTCTTTTCCAATGAGTCAATTCATTTCATCAGGTGGCCAAAGTATTGGAGTTTCAGCTTCAGCATCAGTCCTTCCAATGAACATTCAGGACTGATCTCCTTTAGAATGGACTGGTTGGATCTCCTTGCAGTCCAAGAGACTCTCAAGAGTCTTCTCCAAACCCGCAGTTGAAAAGCATCGATTTTTCAACACTCAGCTTTCTTTATGGTCCAACTCTTACATCCATACATGACTATTGGAAAAACCACAGCTTTGACTAGATGGACCTTTGTTGGCAAAGGAATGTCTCTGCTTTTTAATATGCTGTCTAATTTTCTTCCAAGGAGCAAGCATCTTTTACTTTCAAGGCTACGGTCACCATCTGCAGTGATTTTGGATCTCAAGAAAATAGTCTGTCATTGTTTCCATTGTTTTTCCATCTATTTGCCATGAAGTGATGACCAGATGTCCAGAGGAGTGGTGGCTGCACAGGGAGGAGCCATCCCACACTGAAGGTCAGGAACGGCGGCGCTAAGGAGGTACCCCGCGTCCAAGGTAAGGAGCAGCAGCTGCGCTTTGCTGGAGCAGCCGTGAAGAGACACCCCAAGCCCAAGGTAAGAGAAACCCAAGTAAGATGGTAGGTGTTGCAAGAGGGCATC
>SJYC01010260.1:0-41139 GCA_006408675.1 Madoqua kirkii | reverse complement strand
CTTGCCAGCTATGAAAATTTGCACTGTTAATTTGGGGGATGTGTGTGTGTGTGTGTGTGTGTGTGTGTGTGTGTGAGCTCAGTTGTGACCAACCGTTGCGACCCCATGGACTGTAGCCCGCCAGGTTTTTCTATTTATAGAATTTTCTAGGCAAGGATACTGGAGTACATTGCCATTTCCTTCTCCGCAGTCTTCCCAACCCAGGGATCAAACTCATGTCTCTTAAGTGGTCCTAACTAGCAGATGGGTTCTTTACCACTAGTGCCACCCGGGAACTTTTATTTTTGTTTTTTGGCCCAGTCACATGGCATTCAGAACTTCCCTGCCCGGGGATCAAACCTGTATCCCCTGCATTGGAAGCTCAGAGTTCTAACCGCTAGATCATCAGGGAAGGCCAGGGGAGTTTTTAAAAAGGAAATAACAATTTTGAAAAGCTGAGAACACAAATCACTTAAATGGATATCTCAAGTAAACTCATGGTAAAGGCTTTGGGGAAAAAAATAAAGCAGACTCTTGGAAAAAACTATTTTAGAATTTCCAACACCAAAGTAAATTTTTCTGACTAATTTCGTTTACACTTATCTGCTAAGGCAGGAAGATGTGATGTCTGAAGATTGCTGTTTTAGGTGCTTTCCAGTTTTATGTAGTCTTCTCGTGTTCCATGTTCTTATGGAACATACCTCCCACTTTTGTGATTCTTAACAGCCCTGTCAGGCCAGATGGATAGTAAAGAGCTCCTCTCCTCCACATTCCTCAGCTTTGAAAACTCCGTTTTTCACCTACATAGTGTTTGTTTGCAATGAGGGCAAACCTCTGAGCATCTTTACAAGCATTTTTGTCTATGATACGTAATACCGTGTATTAGATGCTTATTGTTATTGCTGGTAGTGTTTGTCGGGCAGGAGAATGGAGATTAAAAAAAGAAAAACTAGGAGACAGATCCTGATCCAGGGGCCTGTCTACCTTAGACACAATACACACACATGACACAACTTGCAAAGAGTCAGAAATTAACAGCCGGGTATAAACTAAACGTATGAGCGCTGAGAGCAGTAATCAGCATGAGTGGAAGGCTGAAGGCAGGGCACTTGCTGGAAATACAGTCTGAGAGGAGTCTGGAAGAACGCCAGGCCTGCAGACTGAGGCTGTCTGGGCTTGGACGGATGTTAAGGAGGCCAGCGTGGACTTCTGTAGCAGTTCAGTAGTTCAGAATCTGCCTTCCAACACAGTGGACGTGGGTTTGATCACTGGCGGGGGGATTAAGATCCAACCTGTTACAAGACAGCTAAACCTGTGTGCCCCAGCCACTGATCTGGGGCCCGGCAGCAGCAGCTACTAAAACCTGTGTGCCCTAGAGCCTGTGATGTGGAACAAGAGAAGCCACCGCCAAGCGAAGTCTATGCGCTGCAGCTAGAGAGCAGCCCTCACTCCCTACAGCTAGAGAAAAGCCCTCGCGGCAACAAAGGACCAGTGCAGCAAGCAAACAAAGACAGTCAGATGAACCAAATAGCTGGAGGCATCAGGCCGAGAGAGCCTCTGGTCTCGTGGCTTAAGACTCCGTGCTCCCAAAGTAGGGGCCTGGGTTTGACCCCTACTCAAGGGACTAGATCCACAAATGCAACACTGAGAGTTGGCCAGCTGCAACTAAAAGGCCCTGCTCGCCGCAGCTAAGACGGCACAGGTAAGTAAACAGTATTAGGAAAGCCCAAGGCAGTCATCTTACCACCCCGAGTTCCAACTCTTTAGGGTCATCTCTGCGTTGGGATTCCACCAGGCTTCTTAACCACTCAGGAGGCAGCCCCTGCTCACAGCCAGAAGGACTGTCTTTTACCCTAGGCAGTTGCCCACCCACTGCTTTTGAAACAGCTCACAGTTCATTCTCTGGGCCAGACTTTGCTGTCAGCGATGATCTCAGCATTTGGACCTACACCTGTCTGGATCTGGCTAGTCCCTTGATGCCCCAGTGAGATCTGTGATCTGGCTTCTGGACAGACCCAACTTTGCTCCTGGCCTCAGGGTGGGGGGCAGGGCATAATTCGGGATATTTTTGGTTCTCGGTAACAGACACTCTACTTGAGCCGGTTGAATCAGTGAGGACGTTTATTGTGTCACTTAATAGCAAGTCCCACAGGAGGGTGGTCTCCAGGTAAGCTGATACAGCCTCTCAGTGAGGACGTAAAGACCGAAATTCATGTGCTTCTTTGTTTACTCCTTCTCTGACATTGGAGATTGTGCCAGTCTGCCCTTCATGCATGGAAACACCTGCTTGCTCACAGCCTTACCAACAGAATGTATTGTCAAACATTTGGAATTCTGCCAATCTGATAGGGGATAAGTGGCGTACACAGTGTCATTTCAATTTTAATTGCTCTTACGATGAGCGAATTGAGCATTTTTTCATATACTTAAGGGCTACTTGCTTTTCCTTTTCTGTGACCTTTGTCTTCTTCACCTCCCTTGCTCATTTTCCATTCAGGTTGTTGACCTTGGATGTAAGTTTTTTCCATCTCTCTGCTCTGGCTTTTTCCGTGCTTGCTTCCTGCTCAGGGTGGAACCAAGAGGGCAGCAGCAGCTTCCCAACCTTGAGATGCTCAGAAATCAGGAGTGTCACTTTCTGTTTGTACCTAACCCAGTTCTACTTCCCAACCTTCTTCTCCCTTTCTGTTTCTTCTTTGTTTTCTTTGTTGTTGTCGTCGTTTTTTCGGCTGCACCATGCGGTTTGCAGGATCTTAGTTCCCTGACCAGGGCTGGAAACTGAGTCCTCTGCAGTGGAAGCTCCGAGTCCTAACCACAGGACTGCCAAGGAAGTCCCATCCCGTTTTTCCTTTGGGTAAGAAGAAACTGACTTGCCTAGTTTGCTTTGCAGTGAGGAGTGGCCGTGAGACACAGTCCTGCCCAATGAGATGAAGGTGGGAACATGTGAGGGACTTGTGGGGAAAGATGTGGCTAGAAAAAGCACGGGTGTCGGGCTTCCCTGCTGGTCCAGTGCTTAGAATCGCCTGCCAGTGCCGGGGAACATGGGTTTGAAGACCCTGCATGCCATGGAGGAACTAAGCCCGTGAGCTACAACTGCAGAGCCCAGGCTCTAGGGCCAAAACTTCTGAAGCCCGTGTGCCTAGAGTTTGAGCTCCCCAGCAAGAGGCCCCTGCAGTGAGGAGCCTGTTCTCTGCCAGCTGGAGAGTAGCCCCCGCTCTCCACAGCTAGAGAAAGCAACGTAGACAGGCACGGCCGAAGTAAACTGCAAAAACACGGGTGTCATGGGCAGAGCCCCTCTCTTCCTGTCTTAATACGGACAGCATGGCTGGAGTGCCAGCCTTCTCGACACCATAAACAAAGACAGAGGCGGTCACAGGAGTGTTGATCCTAGTATTACTAGAACCACCAGGCCAGTGCCAGGAGCCACCTACCTCCAGACTTTGTATGTAGCTCACTGAGTATCTTCACTCCTAAACGACGTTTGCTGGCGTGTAGGTGGAAGGAGGTATGTTCTGTTACCTGCCGAGGAAACCATCTCTAACTGCGGCTTCTCTTAGCAGAAAAAACTTCCCAGCAGTTCACCCTTCCTCATTCCCTGGACTTTTCCTCAGGATGTTGGTCGCACTGGTCCCGAACCAACCACCCCAAGGGGCATAGGATTTCCCTTAGGCCGATGGGGTCACTCATCACTCCTGGGCTGGGGGCAACATTCCCTGAGGCATATGGACGCAGGGAAGAGAGGTGAAAACCAGAGGCGAGAGTCTTGCGGCATTTTCAGAAACCAAAGGGCTGAGAAATGGCTTCTCGGCAGCCAGGTCCGGGGTCTCCTGCAGTGAGTGAGACAGTGGCCTCAGCTCGGGACTGTGCCTGGGGGAGTGACTTGTGTGTGCCCTCCATGGACCCACTGCCCTGCCACCCTGCTCTAGGGCACTGCTGGGCTCCACCTGTGTGCAGAGGTTTGCAACCTGTCCCACCTGTCCGGCAATCAGGTCTTGTAATTCATGAATGCACAGTTACATGAACTACACACACCTCTGTAGTGAGGTCAAAGAAATAGTTGTATTCCTTTAAGACAAAAACTTTCCTTGATAAAAGAATAGATTATATTAGTTTATAAAGTCCCTGAGGACAGGGGTGTATCTTTCTTATTTTCTGCTATACCTCCAATCCCTAGCAATTGGTTAAAATTGTTGAACAGAACAGAGCTTTTGGACACAGTTTTTTTGGGAGGGGTGGGGGGTGCCAAGTGGCATGCAGGATCTTAGTTCCCTAACCAGGGATTGAGCCCGTGCCCCTTGCATTGGGAGCTTGAGTCTCATTTTTAAAATATTTGTGTTTATTTATTTGGCTGCACCAGGTCTTCATTTCGGCATAAGCAATCTTAGTTGTGGCAGGTGGGCTCTAGTGTCCTGACCGGGGATTGAACCTGGGTCTCCTCCATTGGCAGCACAAAGTCTTAGGCCACTGGACCGCCAGGGAAGCCACCAACATAGACATTGACATCAATCAACCCATAATCCGGGGCTCTGATAATTCAGTCTGCTGTCATCTGACTGAATTATCCTTCACCCTCTCCACTACCAGACAACAATAGGAAGTCTGTTTGGAGACCTACTATACCCAGGATGTCTGCTTTTAGCCTTTCAAGCCAAGGGCGCTATGGAGCTGGGGATGATGAACCCACTCTGGCTCCCAGCAATCATCGTTTCCTTTTCCGGGCCTTCCCAAATCACCCCTTTATTACTGTTCAGCCCTCTGGCTCAGTGTTTGAAGTCCCCATTTTCTTTCCTTTCAAAATCAAGAATGGCCTTTCCACTCTCTCCAACCCTCCAGCTCATTTTCTGTTGGAATATTTCCAAGACCACAGGCACTGACTTAGCCTCCCATTTCTCAGTGGGAGGGATATAATTAGCTACCAGGGGGCTTCCCTGGTAGCTCAGCTGGTAAAGAATCTGCCTGGAATGCAGGAGACCCCAGTTCGATTCCTCGGTTGAATCCCGAGATGCCTGGCAGGCTGCAATCTACTGCTGCTGCTAAGTCGCTTCAGTCCTGTCTGACTCTGTGCGACCCCATAGACAGCAGCCCACCAGGTTCCCCAGTCCCTGGGATCCTCCAGGCAAGAACGCTGGAGTGGACTGCCATTTCCTTCTCCAATGTTACATTCTATGGGGTCGCAAAGAGTTGGACATGACCGAGCAACTAAGCACAGCACGCAGCACAACAGACCTTGTTTCAAGGAGCTAGAGGTTCGTTTACAAACTCTCCAACTCACCTTGGGGATAGCTAAGAGCTAGTTCCTCCCTGAGTTGCCTGTACACTTCTCTAGGTCTGAAAGGCAAAGGTCCCATTGCTGACAGGTCCCGGCGCAGACCTGCTCTTCCTTTCATCTCTGCTCTAAACAAAAGCTCCTTTTCATTGTCCTCCCTGGATTCCACTCCTAGCATCTAGTACAGGCCTGCTCTTCCTTTCATCTCTTTGCTCTAAACAAAACCTCCTTTTCACTGTCCTCCCTGGCAATGATCTATTACATTTGTTTATTTCCTCCATTATAAAAAATAACATAAGCTCAGGGACCAGTGGTTAAGACTCCAGTGGTCCAGTGGTTAAGACCGCACTGCACCTCCTGTACAGAGGGCACGGTTTGATCCCTGGTCAGGGTACTAAGATCCCACATGCTGCATAGCATGGCCCAGAAAAATAAATAAATTACTTAATTAAAAGGTAACTTTAAAAAAAAGGTAATATAAGGTTATAAGCTCATTTAAGAAAATGTAGGAAATCTAGCTGGGCTTCCCTGATAGCTCGGTTGGTAAAGAATTCGCTTGCAATGCAGGAGACCCTGATTCGATTCCCGGGTCGGGAAGAGCCCCTGGAGAAGGGAAAGGCTACCCTCTCCAGTATCCTGGCCTGGAGAATTCCATGGACTGTGGAGTCCATGGGGTTGCAAACAGTCAGGCATGACTGAGAGAATTTCACTTTCAGAAAATCCAGCTAAGTAGGAAGATGGAGTAAGGAAAACATACTTCCCCTTTTACCTAAAGTCAAGCACAGTCAATGATGAGCTGTTGAGGCAAGGAATATTGTCATGGTCTGGGCGCAGGTTGGAAAAGAATTTCCAGCCATGAGACAGAATGAGAGGGAAATAAAGTTTATTAGAATGGGAGACACTGTTAGAACAGTGGACCAGTTCAAGGGATAACTGATACTGAACAGGGATCTTCAGTCCACTTTTATACCCAGGGTACAAGGAATGGGATGGGGTCTTGCAGGTCATTTGTTGATTGGATGAGGCACGTATACTGGGTGAGGAAAGAGTAAGGCAAATACCTTCTCCCCATAGGGTAAGAGGGGAGACAGGTTATACTGCTCAGGAGGACCTGAAATCTGTTAACAGTTACAACATGGGGGACGGAAGGACAATAAGGGTCTGGTTTTTCTGTTCCTGCATTCTAAGATCCTCCTTGGTTTTATCTGCTCTTTAGTCCTTGGGTTACCACAAATATGGCTTTATTTGGAAAGCCCACAGATGGAGAAGATGGCAGACTAAAGTTTCAAAATAACCATATAGTTGAAGATTCATTTATAGAACTAGAGAGAGAAACTAAAATCAAAAGGCAGAATAAAGATGGAGAGGCAATGAAGAAGTAAATGAAAAGGGCCATCAGTCTTGCAAAACATCTCTGGGAATGACCAGCTTTGAGGAAGGGTTTGTTAGTCTCTTCTTCTTTGCAGCCAGTCACAGGCAAGCAGGGTCAGATTGAGAAACCTGTATGCAGGTTAGGAAGCAACAGTTAGAACTGGACATGGAACAACAGACTGGTTCCAAATAGGAAAAGGAGTACGTCAAGGCTGTATATTGTCACCCTGTTTGTTTAACTTATATGCAGAGTACATCATGAGAAACGCTAGGCTGGAGGAAGCACAAGCTAGAATCAAGATTGCTGGGAGAAATATCAATAACCTCAGATATGCAGATGACACCACCCTTGTGGCAGAAAATGAAAAGGAACTAAAAAGCCTCTTGATGAAAGTGAAAGAGGAGACTGAAAAAGTTGGTTTAAAGCTCAACATTCAGAAAACTAAGATCATGGCATCTAGTCCCATCACTTCATGGCAAATAGGTGGGGAAACAGTGGAAACTGTGGCAGACTTTATTTTGGGGGGCTCCAAAATCACTGCAGATGGTGATTGCAGCCATGAAATTAAAAGATGCTTACTGTTTGGAAGGAAAGTTATGACCAACCTAGATAGCATATTCAAAAGCAGAGACATTACCTTGCCAACAAAGGTCCATCTAGTCAAGGCTATGGTTTTTTTCAGTGGCCATGTATGTGTTAGGTAGGTAGAATAGGGAAAAGGAGTCCAAAATGGCAGTGGCTAAAAGACAAGGAAGGGAAAAGTCCATGAAAATAGAACAGAAGAAGGTCCAAGGACCGGAGTGAGGACCTCAGGTAAAACAAACAACACTCCTGGCTGGCCCAATTTACATGGGACAGGCCCAGGGAAAGATAAACATTTAAATAGAGGAGCCAAAGCTAGCTCTCTCTCTCCTGTGTGCTGAGGCGTTCTTCTCCTCGTGTCTTTGGATCAATGTGCCCTCACCCCTCGAAGATGGATTTTTCTGCCATCTTCTAAATAAAATAGAGCTGTAACATTTATTTGTCTAAGAGCTATAACACTGAGAGCTATAACATAGTCTATCCAAAACCTGAGAGCTGTGACACATGGAGGGGTCTTTAATGTTCGTTACTCCAAATCTTTGTTGTGATGAGACAAAGAACCGAGGAACGTACACTTGCGTGACATATGGATGTGAGAGTTGGACTGTGAAGAAGGCTGAGCGCCAAAGAATTGATGCTTTTGAACTGTGGTGTTGGAGAAGACTCTTGCTAGTCCCTTGGACTGCAAGGAGATCCAACCAGTCCATTCTAAAGGAGACTAGTCCTGGGTGTTCATTGGAAGGACTGATGCTGAGGCTGAAACTCCAATACTTTGGCCACCTCATTCGAAGAGTTGACTCATTGGAAAAGACTCTGATGCTGAGAGGGATTGGGAGCAGGAGGAGAAGCGGACGACAGAGGATGAGATGGCTGGATAGCATCACCAACTCGATGGACGTGAGTTTGAGTGAACTCTGGGAGTTGGTGATGGACAGGGAGGCCTGGCTTGCTTTGATTCATGGGGTTGCAAAGAGGCAGACACGACTGGGCGACTAAACTGACTGACTGAGCTCAACAAAGGCATTTTTAGTCCAACAGTCAGGCTGACGGGCTGGGTTTTCTGAGGCAGGCATTATGTATGATGATAGAAACAACAGCCACAAAAAGAAGTCAAATAAACATTTCCAACATGAAGTCAGAATTAGTTTTTCTCTGCATTGGGAGCACAGAGTCTTAGCCATGGTAAAACTGGAGGGAAAGGGGCCAGGCAGAATTTTTGAAAGAATGACATAGCCCAAGGACACAACATAAACCGATTGGAATCAAATGGGCCCAGGATGGCAGAGAAGTCAGCTTTGACTAGACCTTGATCCTCAATCAACAAGCTAAATGCCACACTCAGAGGTGCCATGATGGTTCCAAAGCTGACCATCAAAGACCAAAAAGCAGGCAGTAATCCAACCCCTGGAAATCCCCTCCTTTCCCCCAAAATAGTTGGAATAATCCTCCCACTCATTAGCCTATGAAATTATCCAGCCCATAAAAGCTAACCACAACCCCTTTTGAGGCCACTGTATTCACCTCTGTGATGGCCCATGCTCGGTGGAGTGTTTCTCTCTCTGAATAAGTTCACTTGTCACCTATCACTTTGTCTCTCACTGAATTCTTTCTGCTATGAGACAACAAGAACCTGAGCCTGGCGCTTCTCACTCCCTGGCCATCTTGGTGGCTGCTTTTGGTTGGAGGCATCCTGCACCTAAGGCAGGGAGATGGTGGCCACCAAGAAGACAAAAAAGTCACAAGACAATCAACTCTAGGCTCCAACTGGTTGTGAACAGTGGAAAGTATGTGCTGGCGTACAAGCAGACTCTGAAAAGGATCAGACAAGGCAAAGTGAAACCGGTCATCCTCACCAACAAGGTGAGCTCAGCCTTGAGGAAATCTGAAATAGAGTATTATGCCATGTTGGCCAAAACTGATGTCCATCACTACCATGGCAATAATATTGAACTGGGCACAGATGTGAAAAGTACTACAGAGGTATGCACTCTGGCTATGATTGATCCAGATGATTCTGATATCATTAGAAGCATGCCAGAACAGACTGGTGAAAAGTGAATCATGTACAATTTTTCTTTAATAAAACTGGCAAAAAGGGCTTGTTTAAAGAGAAAAAAGAACCTGAGCCTGTAACCAGGTCTGTGATCTCAGTTTGAAGACTGTGGGTTTTGGCTCAGTTCAAGTTCCAGTCTGGGTTTTGGCTGGGTTTTGGGAGTCCCGGCACATGAGTTCCAGTCTCAATCTAAGGTAAACAGCTTCAGTTGGACCACCAGAGAAGTCCCTTGCAGAGATTCTTACCTTAGTTTCTTTACCTCTGGAAACTTTCTATGGTGAACATATGTTGCTTTTGTAATCACAGAAATGTAACACGTGTTACAGGCTGAACCATGCCCCTCAAATTCATATGCTGCAGTGCATACCTCAGTATGTGGCTGGATTTGGAGAAAGGGCCTTTAAGTAGGTATTTAAGTGAAAAAGGAGGTCATTAGGGTGGGCCCTACTCTGATATGGACCCTACTCACACTTCCCAGGCGGCACTAGTGGTAAAGAACCCGCCTGCCAATGCAGGAGACGTAAGAGACATGGTTTGACCACTGGATGGGGAAGATGCCCTGGAGGATGGCATGGCAACCCACTCCAGTATTCTTGCCAGGAGAATCCCATGGACAGAGGAGTCTGGGGGCTACAGCCTATGGGGGTGCAAAGAGTCACACATGACTGAAGTGACTTAGCAGGCATGCAGCACTACTCCAATGTGCCCACTGTCCTTCTAAGAAGAGGGGATTAGGGCACAGATACTCATAGAAGGAGGCCCAGAGAGAAGATGCTGTGGTTCAGTCACATCCAACTCTGTCACTGCATGGACTGCAGCATGCCAGTCTTCCCTGTCCTTCACCAACTCCCAGAGCTTGCTCCAACTCATGTCCATTGAGTTGGTGATACCATACGACCATTCCATCCTCTGTCGTCCCCTTTTCCACCTGCCTTCAATATTTCCCAGCATCAGGGTCTTTTCCAGGGAGTCAGTTCTTCGCATCAAGCGGCCAGTGTATTGGAGCTTCAGCTTCAGCATCAGTCCTTTCAATGAATATTCAGGACTGATTTTCTTTAGGATTGACTGGATGGATCTCCTTGCAGTCCAAAGGACTCTCAAGTCTTCTACACCATCACAGTTTGAAACCATCAATTCTTTGGCAGTCAGCCTTCTTTATGGTCCAACTCTCACATCTATACATGAATCCTGGAAAATGCCAATTTGACTATACTGACCTTTGCTGGCAAAATAATGTCTCTGCTTTTTAACATGCTGTTTAGGTTTTTCATGGCTGCAATCACTGTCCACAGTGATTTTGAAGCCTGAGAAAATAAAGTCAATCATTGTTTCCCCATCCATTTGCCATAAAGTGATGGGATCAGATGTCATGATCTTTGTTTTTTCAATGTTGAGTTTTAAGACAGCTTTTTCACTCTCCACTTTCACTTTCATCAAGAGGCTCTTTAGTTTCTCTTCGCTTTCTGCCATATGAATGGTGTCATCTCCATATCTTAGGTTATTGATATTTCTCCCAGCAATCTTGATTCCAGCTTGTGCTTCATCCAATCTGGCATTTCACATCATGTACTCTGTAAGTTAAATAAGCAGGGTGGCAATATACAGCCTTGACATATACCTTTCCCAGTTTTGAACCAGTCCATTGTTCCATGTCCGGTTCTAACTGTTGTTTCTTGACCTGCATACAGGTTCCTCAGGAGGCAGGTAAGGTGGTCTGGTATTCTCATCTCTTGAAAAATTTTCCACAGCTTGTTGTGATCCAGAGTTAAAGGCTTTAGAGTAGTCAATGAAGCAGAAGTAGATGTTTTTCTGGAGTTGTCTTGCTTTTTCTAATATCCAACGGATGTTGGCAATTTGATCTCTGGTTCCTATACTGTTTTTAAATCCAGCTTAAACATCTGGAAGTTCTTGGTTCACATACTATTGAAGCCTAGCATGGAGGATTTTGAGCATGACCTTGCTAGCATGTGAAATGAGTACAACTGTGAGGTAGTTTAAACATTCTTTAGCATTGCCCTTCTTTGGGATTGAAATGAAAAATGACCTTTTCCAGTCCTGTGGCCATTGCTAAGTTTTTCAAATTTGCTGGCATATTGAGTGCAGCACTTTCACAGAGTCATCTTTCAGGATTTGAAATAGCTCAACTGGAATGCCATCACCACCACTAGCTTTGTTCATAGTGATGCTTCCTAAGGCCCACTTGATTTCACATTCCAGGATGTCTGGCTATAGATGAGTTATGACACCATCGTGGTTACCTGGGTCATTAAGATCTTTTTTGTATACTTCTATGTATTACTGTCACCTCTTCTTAATATCTTCTGCTTCTGTTAGGTCCATACTGTTTCTGTCCTTTATTGAGTCCATGTTTGCATGAAATGTTTCCTTGGTATTCTTGGTTTCCTTGGTATTCTTGGTATTTTGAAGAGATCTCTAGTCTTTCCCATTCTATTGTTTTCTTCTGTTTCTTTGCATTGTTCACTTAGAAGGCTTTCTTATCTCTACTTGTTACTCTTTGGAACTCTTGCTACTCTTTGGAACTCTGTATAGCTTTCCTTTACTCCTTTGCCTTTCGCTTCTCTTCTTTTCTCAGCTATTTGTAAGGTCCCCTTAGCCAATCATCTTACCTTTTGCATTTCTTTTTCTTGGGGATGATTTTGATCACTGCTTCCTGTACAATATTACGAACCTCTGTCCATAGTTCTTCAGGCACTCTGTCTATTAAATCTAATACCTTGAATCTATTTTTCACTTCCACTGTATATGCATAAGGGATTTGATTTAGGTCATACCTGAATAGTCTAGTGATTTCCCCTACTTTCTTTAAGTCTGAATTTTATAATAAGGAGTTCACAACCTGAGCCATAGTCATCTCCCAGTCTTGTTTTTGATAACTGTACAGAACTTCTCTGCCTTTGGCTGCAAAGAATATAATCAGTCTGATTTCAGTGTTGTAGCCACGCGTTCCGGGAAACAAACTCACTCAGAAGGACGATGCAGATAGTGAAGTGCAGTTTATTACACCAGTGGGCCCAAGGCAGAGTCTCCTCTTAGCCAAGGACCCCGACCAGTTTTTGTGAAAATCCTTATATACCTTAAGAGTACTTGCTCAAACCGACCTCCCCAAATTCCTTGAAACTAGTCTGGCTGGACAAGGTAAAAGAGAGATACGATCAAAGTTAAGCCATGATTCATGTGTCACAAGACTAGATAAACAGTGGATATTTATCAATAGGCCTATAGTCATATCCCGATAAACATGATGGAATTTACGACTTTGTTCTGTTACAGAGATAATTAGCATATTCTTTTAGGTAAGGGAGAGTCCAAGTACAAGTCCTGAGGCTCTTTTATCAGGGGGTCTGGTTTTCCATTGGTATGCCATTTCTGTAGACGCGGGGCATGAAGTTCAGAGTCCATTGGGAGGGTGACCTTGTATGTAGCCTAATGTTCACAGCCTAGCCTCAGACGGAGTCCAGCTCTCTCTGTTTCCTCCTTCATCAGTACTGACCATCTATCTGGTGATGTCCATATGTAGAGTCGTCTCTTGTGTTGTTGGAAGAGGGTGTTTGCTATGACCAGTGCGTAGCACTGGAGAAGATGGCCATCTGCAAATGGAAGCCTCAGAAGGAGCCAACACCTTGATCTTGGACTTCTAAGCTTCAGAAGTATAAGAAAATAAATTTTTGTTGTTGAACCACCAGTCTCTGGTATTTGTTACAGTAACACAAACAGACGAATATACCAATATACTGTGTCATTAAAACGAGGGAGAAGGCAATCAATACAACAAGTTCTTAGCATTTCAGATGTTCAGAGTGGAGGTTACTGCTGGTAATGAGAAAGGCATGGGGTTAGGAAATAATTCGTAACTTTTTTTTTTCCTGGCTGAAATTTGAGCTTCAGCCTGTGGGGCAAGCAGAGGATCTAGCAGAGCCAAGATGAGGCATCTTTACTACAGGCTGCCACTGGTGCCCACCTACACAGGCACTGGAGACTATTCACTTAAAGGCAGGTCTCTTCCTGATGAATGGTCCTGAGTCGAAAGCCTGCCCCTGGGGCAGAGAAGAGAAAGGGAGGAACAAAGAGAAGGGTGGTTCTTTTGAAAAAGTCTTCAAAAGAGCAGACAGTGCAAGGTCCAATCTGGTGATCACTCAGGCCCGCCTCGTTCTCCAGGCAGAGTTCCGACTTTTCGATTTTCCGGTGGGTCCCCGTTATTGTTGTTGTTCAGTCACTAAGTCAAGTCCGACTCTTTGTGACCCCATGGACTGCAGCATGCCAGGCTTCCCTGTCCTTCACCATCTCCCAGAGTTTGCTGAGATTCATATCCATCGAGTCAGTGATGCCATCCAACCATCTCATGTTCTGCTGTGCCCTTCTCCTCCTGCCTTCAATCTTTCCCAGCTTCAGGGTCTTTTCCAGTGAGTTGATTCTTTCCATCAGGTGGCCAAAGTATTGCAACTTCAGCTTCAGCATCAGTTCTTCCAATGAATATTCAGGGTTGAGTGGGCCCCAGACCCTTTTAGAAATTGAGCAAAAGTAAGGGAAAGATGCCTAGGCATAAATGGGGCAGAGGTTGTGTCTTCCCCTTCCAATATTCATGTACCCTAATTGAACTTCCTTTCTAGTTAAAAACATAGAAAGGCAATTAATGGCACTGTTTCAATTGAGATCCTGTCAGCAAACAAAGTGCCCATGGAGTAAGAGATAAAACCTTACTGAAGACGACAGAGGATGAGATGGCTGGATGGCATCACGGACTCGATGGATGTGAGTCTGAGTGAACTCCAGGAGTTGGTGATGGAAGGGGAGGCCTGGCGTACTGCGATTCACGGGGTCGCAAAGAGTCGGACACGACAGCGACGGAACTGAACTGAACTGAACTGAAGGGTAAAAGGGCAGTCAGATGGAAACTGGGAAGAAGCCAGGAACCAGAACAAACATTTCCACGAAATAGGAGACAAAGGCTCCATGGAGGTCTATCCTGATTCTCCAGAGAGCAAGGTGGAATGGAGGACCTGAAGAAGTATCTTTTTCGCATAACTTGCCCTAGGAGAGGGGCTTCCCAGGTGGAGCTAGTAGTAAAGAATCCCTCTGCCAATGTAGAAGTCACAGGAGACATAGGTTCCATCCCTGGGTTGGGAATATTCCCTGGAGAAGGAACTGGCAACCCACTCCAGTATTCTTGCATGGGAAATTCCATGGACAGAGGAGCCTGGTGGGCCACAGTCCACGGGCTGCAAAGAGTCAGACACGACTGAGCAACTGAGCGTGCACACTGTAGCAGGGGCATCCTGGGCTGACCTTGTAGCCCAGAAATGTTTCCTCTTGAGCAGAAGCACATCAGAGAGCAGGAAGCTAGGTGGAACCAGGTTGGACACAGGTGAAACGAGCCTGTGTGATGAGAAAGTGAAATTATGAACATACAGGTAAGTGGCCAAGTTCAGGGATTCTTCTATGCATGGGGACATGTGAGGCTTGCTGAGTTCACTGGACTCCCTCCTATACACCCTGAAAGCCAGACAATGAACAAAGTAGTGGAGATTAAAATCTTTTTGCCTTATTGGCAAACGGGAAAGTATAAGAATGTTCATCACAGAGCTATTCATATTTGTGAAAAATTGTCCTCAACTAGGGGCTGCTGAAATAGATTATGGTGCATTGTTTGAATGACTTTCAGGCACCCATCTAAAATGATGGTGTAGAAAATGGTCTAAAGAGCTTTCTCACTCCTACTTTGAGCCATGGGATCATTTTTCCTTTTTGGTGGGGGCGAGGAGTGGGGGCCAAGCAGCATGTGGGATCTTAGTTCCCTGTCCAATAATCAAACCTGTGCCCCAACACCCCCCCCTCTCAAAATGATGGTGTAGAAATGGTCTAAAGAGCTTTCTCACTCCTACTTTGAGCCATGGGATCATTTTTCCTTTTTGGTGGGGGCGAGGAGTGGGGGCCAAGCAGCATGTGGGATCTTAGTTCCCTGTCCAATAATCAAACCTGTGCCCCAACACCCCCCCCTCCCCTGTAATGGAAGGGCAGCATATTAAACACTGGACCACCAGGAAAGTCCCTCCATTGAACTTTTCAAAGCAGATTTAACCTTCGGGGTGGGATGCAAGTAGCCACACCCTTTTCTTCCTTGACACACGCTGCAGTGTGAGATGATGTCTCCCAAGTGTTCGCTCCATGTAGGTTCAGATCACACTGGGACCACCTACAGGACAAGACCCTTTAGCCTCTCTTATGCTCAGTTCTGGACTTCCTTGGTGGCTCAGTCAGTAAAGTATCCTGCAATGCAGGAGACTCGAGTTCAGTTCCTGGGTTGGGAAGATCCCCTGGAGAAGGAAATGGAAATCCACTCCAGTATTCTTGTCTGGAAAAATTGCATTCTGGACAGAGGAGCCAGGCGGGCTACAGTCCAGGGGGTCACAAGAGTTGGACACGATTTAGCGACTAAACCACCACCACCATCCTCTGTTCTGCTCCGTAAAGCAGAGGGGATAAGAGCAGACAGCCTTTTCCTTTGTGTCCTGAGGGAGATGAGACACACACCGGGGACAGCCCAGGACGTTTATTGTAGGAGACCAGGCCCCCATCCCACACTTGCTGAGCTTGCTGGCTCAGACCCTGACTTAGCTACCTTCCTCCAGGGTGGCCTTGGACAAAGAAGTTCTGCCCTCTGTAAAATGAGGATAACAAGACATGTGGCTAAAATGCTTATATTGAGAATTAATATTAATATATCTAAACTATTCTGTCCGGTAGAGTAACCATCAGCTACCTGCATCCATGGAGCGCTTGAAAATGTGGCTCCTTCAAACTGAGGTGTGCCCTAAGTATAAATTCACGTTGGATTTTGAAGACTTAATAAGCTGTCTCTTATACACATCTAGATGTGTATAAGAGACAGGCACAATTCACGGGGACAGCCCAGGACGTTTATTGTAGGAGACCAGGCCCCCATCCCACACTTGCTGAGCTTGCTGGCTCAGACCCTGACTTAGCTACCTTCCTCCAGGGTGGCCTTGGACAAAGAAGTTCTGCCCTCTGTAAAATGAGGATAACAAGACATGTGGCTAAAGTGCTTATATTGAGAATTAATATTAATATATCTAAACTATTCTGTCCGGTAGAGTAACCATCAGCTACCTGCATCCATGGAGCGCTTGAAAATGTGGCTCCTTCAAACTGAGGTGTGCCCTAAGTATAAATTCACATTGGATTTTGAAGACTTAATAAGAAAAGAGAATGCAAAATATCTCACAGATAATTAATATTTTACATCTTTTAGGTTAAACAGAATATATTTTAGAGTTGCTTTCACTTAAAAAAAAAACTTCTAATAATACTGAGCAGTTACTAATTTTCCTCTGGATATCTCCCATATATTCATTAGGTATACATATTTATTACTTGGAGAAGAGAATGGCTATCCACTCTAGTATTCTTGCCTAGAGAATCCCATGGACAGAGGAGGTTGGTGGGCTACAGTCCATGGGGTCACAAAGAGTTGAACACGACTGAGCAACTAACACTTTCACTTTTATTTTTCATACATGCTTGTGTTAACATACATGTCTGTTTGTATTTCTTCTTATCTAAAATTTTTTTGGTCATGCCAAGCAGCATGTGGGAGCCTAGTTCCCTGAACAGGAATTGAACCTGTAACCCTTGCATTGGAAGCTTGGAGTTTAACCAATGCAATGGACCAACCACCAGCAAAGTCCCCAGAGACCGTTTTGTTTGTTTGTTTGTTTGTTTTTGAGGGGATCAGGGTTAGGGATCTTACTTCCCTGACCAGGGATCAAATTTGAGCCCCCTGAAGTGGAAATGTAGTGTCCCAACCATTGGACCACTAGGGAAGTCCCCTGTTTGTATTTCTCAAACAATAAATAAAATAACATGCAGCTACTAGACTATTTTAAATCACCTAATTGGCCGGCACTGCAAGTTTATTAGCTGGCTTAGAACACGGCCAACCTAGCATGTAGCAGGAGTAGTTGAAGCTACTATCAGACAGTAAAGAATCCGTCTGCAATGTGAGAGACTTGGGTTCAGTCCCTGGGTTGGAAAGATCCCTTGGAGGAAGGCATGGCAACCCACTCCAGTATTCTTACCTGGAGAATCCCCGTGGACAGAGGAGCCTGATGGGCTATGGTACATGGGATTGCAAAGAGTGGGACATGACTAGTGACTAAGCACGTCAGTGTTTAGCACTTGGCACTTGGTAAGCACTTATCAAGCGGCAGTTTTTGTTCTGAAGACTTCTCAGGGGCCCTCTCCTGCCTCTGCTTTGGAGATCTATGCCTGGGAGGCACTGTCTGTTTCCCTGCGGGGATTGGTCGTAATCATCCAGGGGGAGAGCTTCCCCATTTTTCCTTTAATCTTTCCCAACCCCAAGACCTCTCCAGGGATGTCTACACACACAGGCACACACACACACACACACACACACACACACACACACACGCAGGTGCAGACTTTCTTGATGTCCAGTCCTCCAGCACCTCCTATCACTCCTGTGGTTCCGGTCCCCAGTCACTTCGTCCCACACTGAGTCCACCTGGCCTGGGCTTGGGGATTCCTCTTTCTCTGCTTTATGCCCAGGGCCTGTGCTTCTGAGGCTTGATCCCCAATGCTCAGACAGATGGAACGTTGCCAGCAGGGCCTGTTTGCAAGCTGCCAAAAGGATTCCCAGAGAGGCCTTTACTCTGACAAATTCACTCCTGGGGCCCCCAGGTCTATCCTCAGCCTGGCAGCTGGTTGAGAGAAGATGGCATCTCAATGGTGGACTTGGATGACTCAGTTCTTCAGGGGGCCAAAGTACACACCAGATGCCACATTTCCATGGCCTTTAGCAGCGTGAGAACTGTTATTCTTTCGGTGAGTATCTGGATCAGTCACTTTGGCTGAGGAAGGGGAGGTGCCAGGGACATGGTTAAACACTGGAAGAACTGAACAGCTTTACTGGGGTCTTAACAGGAACTTGGGGGAAAGGGACCCCTCATAAGAGAGGAGAAGACAGGGGAGAAGATCAGAAAAATGATAAAGGGCCAGGACAAAATAGCAGGAGCCTCAGCCTGGGAGGTGTGTGTCCAGTGAGAAATCCACACTGGCAGGGACAAAGGACCTTTTTAAAAACAAGTGAGGTAAAATACACGTGGCTTCCCTGACGGCTCATCAGGTAGACACAGGAGATGTGAGTTCAATCCCTGGATCAGGAAGATTCCCCTGGAGGAGGAAATGGCAACCTACAGCATACACATAACATAACATTTATGTTTTTAACCATTTCTAGGGGTACACCCTCTTTGTTTAGAGCCATCACCCCATTCCATCTTCAGAATTCATCTTCCCCAAACAAAATTCTGTACCGATGAAACAATAACTTTCCATCCCTCCAGCCTCTGGCAACCACCATTCTATTTTCTATGTGACCGTTCTCGGTGCCTCATAGACGCGGAAACATACTGTGTTATGTCAGGCTTATTTCACTTAGCATACTGTCCTCAAGGTTAACCCACGGTGCAGCATGTGTCACAACGGTCTACTTTTTCAGGCTGAATAACATTCCGTTGTATTGTTGTTGTTGTTCAGTCACTAAGTTGTGTGCGACTCTTTGCGGCCCCACAAACTGCGGCACGCCACGCTTCCCTGTCCTGCACCAGTATGACCACATTTGGTTTACCTGTTCTCCCATTAGTAAACACTTGGGATGCTTCCGTCTTTTGGCTGCTATGATTAATGCTGCTGTGAACATGGGTATACAAACATCTCTTTGAAACCTTGCTTTCAATTCTTTTAGGTATCCACCTAGAAGTGGGATTGCTGCATCATACGGTAATTCGACTTTTAATTTTTGAGAACTGGTATACTATTGTCTACAGTGGCTATGTTAGGGGAAGAACACTGCCTGAAACTGCCCACCCTGGCCAGCCACCCTAGTAACCATTTGCATGAGTTGTTTTACAACAGGAGGTCCTGGTAAGGAACATGGAACTAATAAGCCACCAGCAACCAGAAGAATTCAGCAAAAGTCAAAAGGAGACACTACATGTCTGACCACCTCCCTGAATCCTTCTCGCTGACATCCATCTTAGCTGAGTGATGCGTGTGCCACCAGGAAGGACTCTGAGTCAGAATGATTGGCTAAAGATAATCTGGAAACTAATCCCATCAACATAAAACCTGAGACTGCGAGCCATTGCAAAGCAGTCCTCCTAGGTTTCCTCACCCCACTGCTTTCTGCCCGGGTGCCCCTTCCCAATAAAATCTCTTGCTTTGTCAGCGCATGTGTCTCTTCAGACAATTGGTTTCCGAGTGTTAGACAAGAGCCCACTTCCGGGCCCTGGAAGGGGTCCCCTCTCCTGCAACAGCTGAATCATTTTACATTCTCACCAACAGTGTGTTAAAGTTCTGATTTCTGAAAAGACAACCTACTAAATGGGAGAAAACATTTGCAAATGATATAACCAATAAGAGTTAATATTAAATGTACATAAAGAACTCATACACTTCAACATAAAAAACTCTCCCAAAACCCCATTGAAATATGGGTGGCAGATCTGAATAGACATTTGTCCAAAGAAGACTTACAGATGGCCAACAAGCACATGAAAAGATGCCCAACATCGTTAATTATCAGAGAAATGCACATTATTGCCACAATGAGATATCACCAAACATCTGTCAGAATGGTTGTCATCAAAAAGACACAAATAAATGGTGAGGATGTGGAAAGGGAATCTTCATACACCAGTGGTGGGCATATAAATTAGTGTAGTCACTGCAGAAAGCAACACGGAGTTTTCTCAGAAAACTAAAACTAAAACTGCCAAACGACCCAGCAATCCCACTCCTAGGCATACCTCCCCCCAAAATTAAAGCACTAATCTGTAAAAGCACACACACCATAATGTTCACAGCAGCATTATTTATAATTGCCGAGATACAGAAGCAACCCAGGCGTCCATCAGCAGATGGATGGGTAAGGAAGAGGTAGGATAAGACAACAACAACATAACAAAAAGGAAAGAGAATTTGCCAGTTGCAACAACATGGACCTATAGGATATTCTGCTAGGTGAAATAAGTCAGACGATATCATTTATATGTGTAATCTGAAGAATAAACTAGTGAATATAACAAAAAGAGACTCATAGATATAGAGAATAATCTAGTAGGTTAACTATGGGAAGAGGAGACAGGGAGGGAAAAGACAGGGGCAGAGAATTAAGAGGCACAAACTTCTACGTATAAAATAAATGAGCTGCAAGAATATATTGTAAGAAACAGGGAATACAGTCAAAATTTTGAAATAACTATACATGGAATACAACCTTTAAAAATTGTGAATCATGGCTTTCCCTGGTGGCTGAGGGGTAAAGAACCCTCCTGCCAATGCAGAAGACACAAGTTCTATCTGGGAAGGTCCCACATGACACAGAGACTCTAAGCCGGCATGCCATGACTATTGAGCCTGTGCACACCGAGCCCGGGAGCTGGAGCTACTGGGCCCACGCGCCACAACTGCGGAAGCCTAAATGCTCTAGAGCCCGTGCTCTGCAATAAGAGGAGCTGCTGCAACGAGAGGTCTGCCAGCGCAACTAGTGAGTAGCACCCACTCGCTGAAACCAGAGAAAACCCCTCACAGCAACGAAGACCTGGCACCGCCAAAATTAATAAATAAACAAAATTTATTAAAAGAAATTGCGAATCACTATGTTGGACACCTGAAACTTATGTAATATTTTACAGCAAGTGATACCTCAATAAAACGCGAAAATTATGGGAATTCCCTGGTTGTCCGGTGGTTAGGACTCGGCGCTTTCACTGCTGTGGCCCACATTCAATCCCTGATTGAACTAAGATCCCTCAAGCCACACAGTGCACCTAAGGGGGGAAAAATGTTCCAATTACTCCACATCCTCACCCACATTTGTCATTTTCTTGTTCTTCTTCCCTGACTCTGAGTCCAGGATGGGTGGACAGCAGAGGAAAAAGAAAGGATGGAGAAGTGGGAGGAAGGGGCCTGGGAGGGCACTGGTGCTGGACTGCGGCCGTCAGGGCCTGGAACACAAGGCGTCTTGAACCCTTGAACCCGGGAAACAGTGAGGAAGATGCTAGGGGTCCCACCTCCTGTGATGGGAGTGACAGGAGATTTTATTTAGATCTCAGGGGCCAGGGCCATCCCAGCTGGCACACAGCTCACGGCCTGGGCACTTGGTCCTTGCCTGAATTTACCTCGTGGGCAGACCATCTCCAGGCCAAGGGAGGAAGGCCTAGGGGGCTGGGATCAGAGCAAGGGGCCATAAGGGGCTGCACGCCTGGGTGACCCTGCCTGTGGTCGGGCCCACCGCCCCTCCCTGAGTAGACACTGCCACCTTCTGGCCCTTCGTTGACCAACTGCCCCACCCCATCCCAGGAAGAGCTTTGTCTTAATCAAGAAAGGGAACTGGACCTCTGTGTGTGTGTGTGCGTGCCCGTGTGTGTTTAGTCACTGACTGTGACCCCCACAGACTGTAGCCCACCAGGGCGCTCTGTCCATGGGATTCTCCAGACAAGAACACTGGAGTGGATTGCCATGCCCTCCTCCAGGGGATCTTCCCAACCCAGGGATCAAACCTGTCTCCTGTAATGGCAGGCGGGCTCCTCACCCCTGAGCCACCTGGGAAGCCTGCGGTTTCCTCTACTTGTTCACAATCCTGTCTTCCTGGGGCCCACCCAGGTTGCCTGCCTAAAGCCTTTTCAGCCTGTTGGTCTCGCCCACTGAGGGCTTAACGCAAGGGCTGCTGCTGTACTGCTCCAGAGACAGGTTTGTCTGCGTTGATTTTCTGTTGACTGGGGGCAGGCCTCACTGTGGACTGCCATCATTGCTGGGGAAAAGGTCCAGCCCCGAGCGAGCGCTGTTTCCAGGGTCTCTCCATTGTTTCTTTGTTTGCTGGTTGGTTGGTTGGTGTTTGGTTTTGTTTTGTTTTTTGGAAGGGGCGGAAATCCTCAACTATTGTTCCCTCTTAGGCAGGCCCACGGGGATTCCATGACTAGTTAACCAGCTTCTCAAGTTTCTCAAGGTGTTTATCTCTCTCTCTGTTTTTCAACAGTTTAACTGCGCCCCCCACTGCCCCCCAACCCCCCTGCCGCTTTGTCTCATTACTTGAAGTGTGGACAAACACTTTGCTCCAGGCCCCATAGGAACCACTGTAACTTGGCCCCAAGCCCTTTGGGGGACTTCCCTGGTGGTCCAGTGGCTAAGTCTCTGAGTTTCCAATGCAGGGTGCCAGGGGTTAGAGTCTTGGTCACGGAAATAGTAATAGCTCCCACATGTTGCAACTAAAGATCTTGAATGTCACCGCTAAGACCTGACACAGCCAAATAAATATACACTAAAAAAATTTTTTTTTAGGAAGCCCTTTGTCTCAAACTCAGGGTTAAAACCCAAATCCTTTCCAGCAGCAGACCCCACTGGAAGACCAGCTCTTTAGTCTTTACCAAGACCAGCTCCTGGGCCTTCCCATTCCCAAGTCCCAAATAGCTAGACGACTACCATGTTGACTGGTTTCTTTCTTAGATTCCAGAATGTCCAATAATGTTGTCCTGGCCTTGTCCAGGGAGGCCCTGAGTTCCTGGGGATTCAGTGGAGGAAAGGAGGAACCTGGCAGAGAGGCCAAGGCTTCCCGGGTATACACTGCATCCAGTGATGGTCCGCCCCCATTGCCCACCTCCTTCCCTGACTTGAAGATTCTCTTCCCACTCCACATTTCCTCCCTCCTCGCCACAGGACAGATCTATTCATTAGCCACCTGCAACAATGCAATTCCTTCTTACTCTTCCCCTAGGCAGCATGTTTCAGAGGTTCCTATGGAGACTGGCCTTCTGGAGGTTGAGAGGTCATGGCCAGACCACATGTCCCAGCCAGATGGCAGCCAGTTGTTCAGAGGGCGTCTTTCCCTTCTACCCAAAGGTGGTGGCTGTCAGATATTCTGGAAACAAGGATACTCACTCCTGGAGTCCTCAGGGGTTACTAAGGGGACCTTGGGACTTGCCAGGTGGTGCTGCTAGTAAAGAATCTGCCTGCCAAAGCAGGAGATAATAAGAGATGTGGGTTTTATCACTGAGTTGGAAAGATCTCATGGAGGAGGGCATGGTAACCCACTCCAGTATTCTTGCCTGGAAAATTCTGTAGACAGAGGAGCCTAGAGGGTTACTACAGTCCATAAGGCTGTACAGAGTCAGACATAACTGAAGCGACTTTGCATGCACACTACAAGGGCACTCTGAGGTGGTCTCTATTCCGCAGGTTCAACCCAGGGCTTCAGAAGCTGTCCAGACTGTGGCGTCCAGCAGGGCAGACACAGATCAGCCCTTTTGCTCCCCAAGAGCCCCGTGGGGTGAACATGAGCGACAATAACAGGGAAAAAGACATGGTAGGAGATGGGAGGAACCACTCCTCTGTTCCTGGGGGCTGCCCCTCTGACCATCAGACCTAGAAGGACCAGGTCCTGCTGACACACCCCCAACCCCACTGACCATCCTCTTTCTGGAATTTTCTGCAAGCCATTTTTTTTAATGGTCTTTCAGCCATGTCTGACCGTTTGCGACCCCAGGGACTGCAGCCCGCCAGGATCTTCAGGCCATGGGATTCTCCAGGCAAGAATACTGGAGTGGGGTTGTCATACCCTCCTCCAGGGGATCTTTCCAACCAAGGGATCGAACTCAGGTGTCCTGCAGTACAGGTGGATTCTTTACTGTCGGAGCCACCAGGAAACACCACGATGAAGCTCTTTGAAAAAAAAATATATATATATTTCATACCTAAGTACGTGAGACTAGAATTGGGTTTATAAAGTTTCCTTAATTTATTTTATTTTTTGGCTGCGCCTTGGGGCATAGGGGATCGTAGTTTTTGGACCAGGGATTGAACCCTTGCCTCATGCATTGAAGTCTTAACCACTGGACCACCAGGGCAGTCCTTATAATGTTGATTTTATATTTAGTCTCACTTAAAAGTTTTCAATAGCCTCCCACAGATCCTGGAATAATGGAGTCCTTACCAAGTCTGGAACATCCCATGGACAGAGGAGCCTGGTGGGCTGCAGTCCATGGGGTTCCTAAGAGTCAGACACGACTGAGCAACTTTCACTTTTCACTTTCATGTATTGGAGAAAGAAAGGGCAACCCACTCCAGTGTTCTTGCCTGGAGAATCCCGGGGACAGGAGAGCCTGGAGGGCTGCTGTCTATGGGGTTGCACAGAGTCGGACACAACTGAAGTGACTTAGCAGCAGTAGCAGTAGCAGTACCGAGTCTTGAATGCCCAAGAGGAACCAGCCCCTGCCCCGTCCCCTGAACTCACCACCCAGCCCTCTCCCCTGGCTCACCAAACTCCAGGCACACTCATCTTCTCACGGTCCTGTCATTTCGAGCCTGATCCAGCCCCAGGGACTTTGCACTGACTGTTCCTTCTGCTCAGAATGTTCTTCAGACTCATGGCCTCATGGCCGGCTCCTTGTTGTTTGGTTTGTAGCTCAGACGTCAGCCTCCCCTGACTACTCCAGTCTAGAGTAGTCTCCCCTTCCGTAAGCTCTATCTCTTCATCCTATTTCACTTTCTTCTCCACACATAACCCTCTCTGAAGCTTACACTTCAGCATCTTTCACTCACATAGTCCCCTTCCAAGGGTCTCCCCAATTTTGTATTATTTTCTTGGAAAGGATCCCCTTCTCGGCCAACCCAACTGTGTAAGCTCCAGGCCCCTCAGAATCTAAACTCATCTGTACCCAGAGCAAAGGACCAGGCTGTATTTGGTACATCCTGTGCCTGCCACTGGCAGGAAGACAGACTCAGCATTCCTCCTGCCAGGCTATTTCAATACTCGTGGCCTCCCTGATCTCTGTGGGTCTGGATGCCAAGAGGAAACCTTGCCCAGGAATCTGGGTAACTGCCCTGCTCACTGTACCCAGGATTCAAGGTTGAGGTGGGGGGCAGAGTGGGAGTGGAGGGTGGGGAGAATGAGGGATGTCCAAACTCCAAAGGCAGCTCTCTGTGCGTCCCCTTCTGGACACCCCTGCCCTGACTCCCCCAAACAGACATAAACGTTCTCAATCAGCAGCCACAACACTCTCTATTTAGCAAGGAGACTGAAAAAATCTACACTTCCGTAGAATCTTTAATCTCTTTCTTTTCTAAGATATTTTGGCAAAGCTAATCCTAAGGTCTATCACTGACTCCTCCTCTCACCAGCTTGAGCATATATTAGTGCCCAGGTTTGAACCCTCCTGCTGCCTTGCCCTTGGCGGACCTGGCTAAGTGATCAACAGCTTTTCCATTGGGCCTTCTGCATAAACACCGATTAATCAGAGAGGAAACCTAATCACCTCCTAATGAAGTTCAGGTCTAAATGATTGAAGAAGGACTTTCCGGGTGGTCTGGTGGCTAAGACTCTGTGCTCCCAACGCAGGGAGTCTGGGTTAAATCTCTGGTCAGGGAACTAGATCCCACATGCCACAACTAAAAATCCTGCATGCCCCAACCAAGACCCGGTGCAGCCAGATAAATAAAAATAAAGAGTAATACAATTTTTTAAATGACTGAAGAGGTAAATCTGGTTCAAAGGAAAAGAGCTAATGCTTCCAATAAATTTCTATATCTATGCTGAATTCAGGGAGGCAGGTTCCAAAGACATATTTTCTATTTAATTAAGTGAGGGGAGACTTGGGGAGACCACAGCACCTCATGGCACATCCCATGACACAGTGGAAAACTAGCCTGCAGTTAGAAGTCCTACTCTGTTCTGGGTAAAATGATTACCTTCTTCACGGAGTTACTGTGTACGTTGTCCCAGTCAGCTCAGGCTGCTGTAACAAATCACCCCAGACAGGTGGCTGAAACAGGTGACTTGTACTTCTCACTTTCCTGGAGGCTGGGACTCCAAGAACAAGATGCCGGCTGATTCCATGTCTGATGAGAACCCATTTCCAAGCTGCAGACACCTGGCTTCCCCTTATAACCTTCCATGGTGGAAAGAAATCCAGAGACACCCTCAAGCCGTTACTGGGAGCCACGGTGAGCTGTTCTTAGTATGCAGACAGACTGTCACCTCCTGGTGGCCAAAGCAGTAAGACAGTTGGTGGAGAATGAACGTTTTGAGCTTAGGGACTGCAGACACACAGCATTCACAAAGACTCCCGTCTGTAGTGTTGGGCAGTGACTCCTGCGAGGACTGTGCCTGACCCCACCCCACACACGAGTTACTTCTGACTTCAGCTAGTCTCTTGTTACTTCCACTGACCAGCTGGTTGTCACAAACTCCACCAGTCTCCTGCGTGTTCCCAACTACTCATCCCCTCACTTTCTGCCTCGCGCTTGTCAGAGGAAATAGACGGCATCAGGCAGCCACCTCCTCCCCGGAAAGAAGGGGGAGACTCTCCCGTCTGCCGTCGGGGGCTCAGACCCCTCAGGGTCTGAGGCCTCAGTCACCTCTCGCCTTTACCCTTCTCTCTCACTGGCATGTTCAGCCTCACCTCTGCCAGCTCCTTTTCCTGAGCATTTAAATTTGCCAAAGGTTGGGAACTCTCTGGCGGCCCATTAGTTAGGACTCTGAACTCTCATGGCTGAGAGGCCAGGTTCAATCCACGTTGTTGTTGTTGTTCAGGGGCTAAGTCGTGTCTAACTGTCTTAAAACCCAAATTCCCAAAGCCCTCCTTCCACCTCGGCCCTCCCTTCTGATTCCTTTTCCCTGAAAGAGAGGTCTACACTGGCTGACCCACTTTGCTAACTCCTAGCCTTTCTTCAACCCATCGCTGGGAAAGCACTTGCTTTCCCTACAGCAGCTGCGGTACCACCCAGCAGAGAAACAGGAGTGACCCTGCCAAGGTCACAGATGGCCTCTGGTTTTTCTTTCCGGTGGAGCTGCGCCTTTGTTGCAGCACACAGGCTTTTCTCTAGTCGCAGTGCGTGGGCTCAGTAGTTGCGGCACTGGAGCCTAGTTGCCATGCGGCATTTAGCATCTTAGCTCCATGACCAGGGATTGAACCTGTGTCCCCTGGATTGGAAGGCAGATTCTTAACCACTGGACCCCCGGGAAGTCCCACAGATGGTCTCTGGATGGCTAAACCCAGGGAACACCTCTCAGCACTCCATTTCTTGTCTGTTCTGTAGTCTTCCCACTTCGGTCCATCCTTTGGGAATCTCACGCTTTCTGTGACAGCCCTTCTGGGTCTCCTTTTCCTCTGGGGCCCTCAGGTATTGGTGCCCCGCAGGGTCTCATCCACTCTCCCGCCTCCCCTCATCTTCTCCATCTCACAGCACACTGTCTTCCTGAGCTATCTCTAGACTGATAACATTTAGAGGAAGTAACATGTTGAGGTTGCTTCCCAGGTGGTACAGCGGTCAAGAATCCATCTCCCAATGCAGGAGACGTGGGTTTGATCCCTGGGTCAGGAAACTCCCTTGGAGGAGAAAATGACAACCTTCTTCAGTATTCTTGCCTGGGATATCCCAGGGACAGAGGAGCCTGATAGGCTACAGTCCATGAGGTCACAAAGACTAGGACATGATTAGAGACCAAACACACTCACAACATGTTAAAGAATGCAAAATAAGCATATACGGGAGGTCTAGTGGTTAAGATTCCATGCTTCCAATGCAAGGGGCACAGGTTTGATCCCTGGTTGGGGAACTAAGATCCCACATATCACGTGACTTGGCCAAAAAAAAAAAAAAAGCACATATGAACTGAGACTACCGTGTGACGGAAGACAGTTGAGGGAGAAAGGAAAAACACTGGCTCTTTCCCTTATGAGTGTTTGCAGATGAGCACGCCACCCTACGTCCTGGATTTCTCACAGAACTGGAATAAAAATAGTACGCACTTCATAGGGTTGTTATGAGGCTTAAGCGGGATGATTCTAGAATAAGCACCCAGTGTCTGTACTTGTCAACATCATGACTCTGTTATTTGCAGGGGTAGAGAAGCAATAGGGAGAAGAGAGGTTAAGCTGAGAAATGGTAGCTTGGATCCAGGTTTTGAAATATATAAAGACAGTAGACTGATGGGGTCTCTTTGTCAAGGGCCTTCCTAGCCCAACAACACAGACACCATAGGGCTCAGAGCCCAGGAACTGGAAGCTTCTTCTCAGGCCTGCTGCTCTCCTTCTGGCCATCTGGTTGACCCTGTGAGTGCCTGATGTGGGTTCAGCAAGTGGTTGGCTACAATGCCCTACGTGCATGTCCCAGGCATTTCCAAGACAGTCTGTCCTGAAGCAGGGGCAGGTGCCAGTGTCTGCGAATGATAAACAGTTTAGAGTCAGGGAAGGAAAGGTACCTTTGGGCTGTGACCTGGGGGAAGGGACACTTGTCCCAGAGGAACAAGCACTAGTCCTTAAGAAGTACATTGAACCTGCCCTTGGCACTTGTCCAGTTGCCAGGTCTTAAACAGAAATGCTACTTGTTGGTGACACAGGCTTCAAATGAGGGCTCATAGGCTAATTTGTGGTAAGTGTGCTAAGTTGCTTCAGTTGTGTTAGACTCTTTGCAATCCTATGGACCATAGCCCACCAGGTTCCTCTGTCTATGGGATTCTCCAGGCAAGAATACTGGAGTAGGTTGCCATGCCCATCTCTAGGGGATCTTCTCCACCCAGGGTTTGAACCTGAGTCTCTTATATTGCCTGTACTGGCAGGTGAGTTCTTTAACACTAGTTCCACCATCAGCCTGCAATGCAGGAGATCTGGATGCAATCCCTGGATTGGGAAGATCCCCTGGAGGAGGACAAGGCAACCCAGTAACAGTATCCTTGCCTAGAAATCCCCATGAACAGAGGAGCCTGGCGGGTTACAGTCAGTAAGGTTGCAAAAAGTCAGACACAACTGAGTAACTAAGCACCACACACAGGCCACCAATTCCGTGACGGCTGCAGCCAACTTATACAGGCTCAACAGAGCCAACTGTTAAATTTTCAGGAATTTTGTAAGCCAATTATTAAACATAAGCACTATCAAAAACTAAGTTATGTAAACTCACAATGAAATAAACCATATTAAAAGACTCTAAACTCATTGATTCCTATTTTATGGTATTTTACTAGTATTTCTCCTCTTCAGGATATTTACATGTATTGTGTCTATCTGATGGAAAACTCTAACGTGGAAATACTATACAACTCTGTGTTCAATGATGTTATGTTAATAGTTTGAAATTGGCCATGGTGGAAGTATCTATACTACAGAAACGCTACAAATCAGCACACACACACAGCCTCCATAGAGCTGGTTGTTAACATTTACTGGGGACTTTCCTGGTGGTCCAGTTGTTAAGAATCTGCTTTGCAATACAGGGGACACAGGTTTGATCCCTGGTTGGGGAACTAAGATCCCACATGCCTTGGAGCAACTAAGCCTGTGATCCATTGCAACTACTGAGCTCACGCGCACCAGAGCCCACACATCACAGCTAGAGAGTCCATGTACCACAAAGCAGAGCCTATGCGTTGCAGCTAAGACTCGATGCAGCCAAATCAAGTAACTAAATAAACAAAACATTTACCAGCACCCCCTTGGATAAACTGATGTCTAGAAAAGGATCTCAGTTCTCAGACCGAGGACTGAGCCAGGGCCATGGCAGTGAAAGCCCATTATCCCAACCACCAGGCCACCAGGGAACTCCTGCTGAAATTTTGTCTTTAGCCACTTCTTCTGGGCTCAGCTGGTAAAGAATCTGCCTGCAAAGTGGGAGACCTAGGTTTGATCCCTGGGTTGGGAAGATCCCTTGGAGAAGGGAACGGCTACCCACTCCAGTATTCTGGCCTGGAGAATTCCATGGATTGTATTGTCCATGAGGTCCCAAAGGGTCAGGCATGACTGAACGACTTTCACTTCTGGTGAGTTTCAGCAGTCCCCATCCGCTCCACAGAAACAGGACCTTCTAGTGCGGTAGTGTGAGTTGCTCAGTCATGTCTGACTCCTTGTGACCCCATGGATTGTAGCCTGCCATGCTACTTTGTTCATGGGACTCTCCAGGCAAGAATCCTGGAGTGGGTTGCCATTTCCTTCTCTGGGGGATCTTCCCAGCCTAGGGACTGAACCTGAGTCTCGGCAGATCAGTTACTGTCTGAGGTACCAGGTAATCTCACTGGACTATATCCCACAGAATGTGAATGTTATTGTGTTCAGTCGCTAAGTCATATCTAACTCCTTGGAACTGCAAAGAGTTGCAAATGGACTGCAGTATGCCAGGCTTCCCTCTCTTTCACTGTCTCCTGAAGTTTGCTCACACTCATGTCCACTGAGTTGGTGATGCTATCCAACCATCTCATCTTCTGTCACCCCCTTCTCCTGCCCTCAATCTGTCCCAGCATCAAGGTCTTTTCCAGTGAGTCAGCTTTTCACATCAGGTGGCCATAGTATTGGAGCTTCAGCTTCAGCATCAGTCCTTCCATTGAGAATAATGGTGATCATTACTGATCACTTAACACTTGTCTCATCTTCCTTTAGGTTGCCCTTACAATATCACCATGAGCTTGGTATTAAATTTTACTCTACCATTTTACAATGATAAAGTGAGCCACAGAGAAAGTAAGTAATTCTCTCTCAAGGTAACCAGAAAAAAAAAAAAGGTAACCAGAAAAAATAATCCTCTCCTAATCACTACAGATAAAGAATAATCTGATAAAGAAATGTGATTAAGTGGCTCAACTGCCACTCCTTCAAGGCCCCAGCCCTGACTTTAATTTTCCCTACCAAAGGGCATTCATCTTGATGTTGTTTCATTGTTCTTAGTCACATTAAATAAAACAGAATATACCTATCCCAGAACTTTAGACTTTAATGAATAAGTAAGACTGTTCTGGAGTCACTCTTTCAGTTGGCGTGTTATTGTTCAGTCTCTCAGTCGTGTCCAACTCTTTTCAACCACAGGGACTTGCAGCACACCAGGCTTCCCTGTCCTTCAGCATCTCCTAGAGTTTGCTCAAACTCATGTCCATTGAGTTGGTAATGCTATCCAACCATCTCGTCCTCTGTCATCCCCTTCTCCTCCTGCCTTCAGTCTTTCCCAGCATTAGGGTCATTTCCAATAAGTTGGCCCTTTGCATCAGGTGGCCAGAGTATTGGAGCTTCAGCTTTAGGATCAGCCCTTCCAATGAATATTCAGGGTTGATTTCTTTTAGAATTGACTAGTTTGATCTCCTTTCAGTTGATGTAGTACTTCTAAACAATCAATTATTAATTAGGAACTGAGATCCAGCTATGACACCAACTCAGTTCAAGATCTGCACACCTCTCATGAAAGCTAAAGACCCGAGTCTTTGAAGTTCCCACAACTTGTAAAAGCTTACAGAGCTTGTAAGAGATGAAGACAAGATATTAACTAGGCTTGCCTGGATTCCAGAGTCCCTGCTCCAGTAAGAGGCATATGATGACTGGGTTAAAAAGCAAAATTCAACTGAGTAAATTTAAAGATTTAATTGTCCTTATTTAATGATTCATGAATTGAGCAGCACTCCATCTGGCAAGGAGTTCTGAGCAACTGTTCAAAAGGGAAGGCTTTATAGGCAGGAGGCAGGGCAAGGAAGTTATTCTAGTGACAGTGGATTGTTTCAGGCAAGGTCACCTTCCTTTAAGGGAAGGCTGATACTATCAGGCAGGTAACCCTTAATAGTGCTGACCAGGTTAATTCCAGATTGGCTGATTAAAGATCACATTGCTGGGAGAGGCTGAAAATGCCGAGAGGTTAAGGCTTTTTGGTTTTTTACTTTATTGAAGTATAGTTGATTTGCAGTGTTGTGTTAGGGGCTTCCCTGGTAGCTCAACTGGTAAAGAATCTGCCTGCAAAGCAGGAGACCCTGGTTTAATTCCTGGGTTGGGAAGATCCCCTGGAGAAGGGATAGACTACCCACTGCAGCATTCTTGGGCCTCCCTGGTAGCTCAGTTGGTAAAGAATCAGCCTGCAATGGCTACCCACTCCAGTATTCTGGTGTGGAGAATCCCATGGACTGTAGTTTTGGAGAAGGAAATGGCACCCTACTCCAATATTCTAGCCTGGAGAATCACGTGGACAGAGGAGCCTGGTGGGTACAGTCCACGGGGTCACAAAGAGTTGGACACGACTGAGTGACTCACATTCTTTTTTAGTGTTCTGTTATAGGTTAGTTATTAAGCCTTGACTTCCTGATATGGGGTTTAGCACAAGGGAATTCATCTGGAGTCTGTTGTCTCTTTTTCAACACTATTAGGCGTTTACTTTAAAAAGTCTTGTAGAAGAATATTTGTGCTAGGTTGCTTCAGTCATGTCTGACTTTTTGCAGCCTTATGACCATAGCCCACCAGGCTCCTCTGTCCATGGGTTTCTCCTGGCAAATACTGGAGTGGATTGCCGTGCCCTCCTCTGGGGGATCTTCCCAGAAGAATATTTAATGGTAAAGAAAAAATCCTGTGAAGTATTAAATTAAGGGACTTACCTGGTGGTCCAGTGGCTGAGATTCTGAACTCCCAACACAAGGGATCCCAGTTTCATCCCTGGTCAGGGAACTAGATCTCAAATGCTGCAACCTGCATGCCACAGCTAATACCCAGTGCAGCCAAATAAATAAAATATATTTTTTGAAGTATTAAATTAAAGATAGAAGTTAAAAAAATCTGAATTATATAAATTCTTGGGTACATATTGTTTTTCACATTTAACGTGTCTGAAATAGGGTGCATCAAAAATCAATTCCAGGGGAATTATAGATATCAATGTGACAGGTAAAACAATAAAGCTTCTAGAAAGATATCTCTGGGCTAATTAAAGATTTATCATACAGAAAATAAGACATAAACATAAAAGACTAATAAGTTGGAATAAATTAAAATTAAGTTTTTTTTGCATCAAAAGACATTTTAAGTGAATGAGAAAGTGAGCCAGTGAATGGGAGAGAAAACTTTTGCAATACATATATCTAAAAAAGGGGGTCTCATATCAGAATGTATATTGAACTCCTACAAATCACAAACCG
The DNA here is from genome assembly GCA_006408675.1 of Madoqua kirkii. Classification (NCBI taxonomy): domain Eukaryota; kingdom Metazoa; phylum Chordata; class Mammalia; order Artiodactyla; family Bovidae; genus Madoqua; species Madoqua kirkii. The sequence goes on along the minus strand of SJYC01010260.1, from coordinate 7,907 downwards.
GCAACCAATTCAATGGAAAAAAATAAGCAAAAATCTTAAAACATTCACTTTACAAAAGAGAATATTCAAATGGACAATAAGGATATGAAAAGAAGCTCAATCTCATTAGTCTCCAGGGACATGCAACTTGTTAGTCTAACACACGGACTAATTGCTCTCCAGAGAACATGGGAAATGCCATTAAAACCACCATGAGAACCACAATACACTCCCAAGAATGCCTAAAACTGAGAAGAATGAGAATGCTGACTGTTAGCATGAGATCTAGAGAAACCAAAGCTCTCCTGCGTTGCGGGAAGAATATAAATTAGACACTCAGAATATTGTTTGGCAGTGTCTGTTAAAGTCAAATGCTTGTCAGTATCATCCAACAGAATTTCATACAAATGTGCAGCAAAAGATGAAAACCGGAATATTCATAGAAGCATCATTAATAATAGCCTCTACCTGGAAACCACCCAAATGCCATCTGTAGAATGGATGCATTGCAGCAGATTTATAAACAGAATTTTATATAGAAGCAGAACTAATATATTATAGCTACATGCAAAAACATGGATGAATTTTACAAACAGTATTGAGAACAAGTAAGACACAACAGAGTACATACAGTATGATTCCATTTACAGAACAACAAAAATAGGCAAAAGCAGTCTATTTCAGTAGAAGTTAGGATAGCAAATGGGAAGCTGGGAAAGGTAGTGCCTAGAAGGTGGTTTAAGGAGGGTTTGGGGGACCCTGGTGATGTTGTTTCCTGATCTGGGTAGTGATTCAGTCAACATTCGTAAGTTGTACGCTGATAATTTGTGTACTTTCTGTATATGTGTGTTAGTCGCTCAGTCGTGTCCAACTTTTTGCAACCCCATGGACTGTAGCCCACCAGGCTCCTCTGTCCCTGGGATTCTCCAGGCAAGAATACTAGAGTGGGTTCCCATTTCCTCCTCCAGGGGATCTTCCTGACCCACGGATTGAACCCAGGTCTCCGGCATTTGCAGGCAGATTCTTTACCGTCTGAGCCACCATATGTGTGTATATACATATGTGTGTATATGTGTGTAAAAAGTATACCAAGTGAAGATAAAATTGAACAATTTGAGACCAAGAAGGTTAATTACTCACAGATCTTTGTTGAAAGACCTGTTCAATGATGTCGTCCAGTTATCCGGAAATTGAACTCAACAGGGAGTGGAATGTAAGGGCCACTGCAAAGCCAAGAGGCAGGCAAACACGCAGATGAATCTATCTGGGAAAAAATGGAGGGGCTCAGAAAACCCCGAGGAGACTAAAATGCTATGGAACAATAACGTGGAAACCAGGAGAGGAGAAACTGGACAGAGAGTATCTAAGTTTCACGTATTTCTAAGAAGAGCAAAGACAATGAGTTGTAAACTTTGTATAATAAAGTCAAGAATTTGATTTCTACGCAAGTAAAAATACAATGCATACTTTCCAAACCAGTGAAAAGGGTGAGAAAGAATAAAGAAGTCTGCATTGTTATAGTATAAAACTAAAAAAGAGGGGACTTTCCTGGCAGTCCAGTGGTTAAGACTCCGTGCTCCCAATGCTGGGGGCAACGGGTTCAATCCCTGGCTAGAGAACCAGGATGTTGCATGCTGCATGGCGCAGCCAAAAATAAAAAAGAAGAAGAAGAAGCACTTAAAGACAAACATGGAGAACAGAAAATGCAAAATAAAGTGACAGGCATAAGTTTAAAATTTTCAGTAATCCCTATAAATGTAAATAGTTTAAATGTGTCTGTTAAAAGACAGGGACTTTTAAATTTGTTACAAAACCAAAATTCAACTACATGCGATTACATGTAAAACCTAATGACAGAAAAGATGAAAGTAAGAAGCATGAAAAATATATATATACCAGGCAAATACCAAGGAAAATAAAGTTGTGTTGCAATATAAGATAAATCTTAAAGAAAAAAGCAATATTAAGTATAAGGATATCATAGGTCAATAATGAAAAATTCACTAGAAAAATATTGCACATAAACCTACACTTTACAACATAGCTTCAAAATATATATAGCACAAATGGATGGAATTACAAAGAGAAATGAACATGTTCACAGCCATACTGGGAGAGCTTAACATCTCTCTCAGAAACTAAGAGATCAAGCTTCTAAAAAATTATAAGAATATAGACTGGAAGAGCACAATGACAAGAATGTTCTAATGTGCAGACAAAGAATGCTGTATCTTACAACTGCACGTGTATGTTCAGTGGCTCAGTCACCTCCGACTGTTTGCAAACCCATGGACTGTAGCCTGCTAGGTTCCTCTGTTCATGGGATTTTCCAGGCAAGAATACTGGAGTAGGTCGACATTTCTTCCTCCAGGGGATCTTTCAGACCCAGCAATCAAACCTGAGTCTCCTGGGTCTCCTGCATTGGCAGGCAGATTTTTACCACTAGTGCCACCTGGGAAGTCTTCAGTTCAGTTCAGTGGCTCAGTCGTGTCTGACTCTTTGCGACCCCATGAATCTCAGCACGCCAGGCCTCCCTGTCCATCACCAACTCCGGGAGTTCACTCAGACTCACGTCCATCGAGTCCGTGATGCCATCCAGCCATCTATTCTAGTTAAGGGTTTAATAGACATCTACAATTTAAGTTATTCCTTTCCTAAAACTTTCTCCTCCAAACCACTTTGACTCCCATCTATCAATTCTAAAGTTTAAAAAAAGCACTGTTACCATCTTTTATTAGTGTCTTTCATTCTTTAAATTACATCCATTAGCAATGTTTATTGACATGAGTTTCAAAATATTTTCCAATATAGTAATTTCTGATTATTTCTATTAATAATTCTCACATGCAGATCCAAACATCTTTTGCCTGGCCATGGCCATATTGTCCTAATTGTTTTCATACTTTTAACTTTTGAGTTGTAATATATATGTAAAATGTGAAGGGTATAGCTATATGAATTGTGTACATATTATGCATCGAGATAAAGAAAACTTACTGTTTCTAAGTTTCCTTCATTTCTCTTCCTAGACAAAATCATTCTTCCCACAGATATGCCCATTATCCTATAAATTCAATCACCATAGATTAGTTTTCACTGCTCTTGAACTTTAGAATGGAATCATGTAGTGGGACTGTGGGGTCATATCGTAGTTTTCCTTAAAAAGGAGTATCCATAGAGTTCTCCATAGTAGTTGTATCAGTTTACATTCCCTCCAACAGTGCAACAGTTCCCTTTTCTCCATAGTCTCTCCAGCAATTGTTTGTAGACATTTTGAGGATGGCCATTCTGACTGGTGTAAGGTGACACTTCCTTGTAGTTTTGATTTGCATTCATTTCTCTGATAATGAGCATTGTTGAGCATCTTTTCAAGTGTTTATTAACCATTTGTATGTCTTCTTTGGAAATATATCTGTTTAGGTTTTCTATTTTTTTAATTGAACTGTTTTCTAAACCAATATTTATTTTCTCCCTCAATGACTCTATTTTATCTTTAATAAAGTCATTTGTACCATTTTTTTTTTAGATTCCACACATAAGCAATATCATTTCTTTGTCCTTCTCTGTCTGACTTGGTCCACTCAGCATGACAATCTGTAGATCCATCCGGGTTGCAATTCCCAAGTTGGGGATTTTCTCATAAAGCTAAACATTCTCTTAGCATAATGGTTATGCCCTCTTAAATAATGATTATATCCTTTTAACATAACATGTTGCTACAAATGGCATTGTTTTGTTCTTCTTCATGGCTGAGTAATATTCCATTCTGTATATGTACCACATATATCCATCTATTCCTCTGTCAATGGACAGTTAGGTTGCTTCTAAATGTCTTGATTATTGTAAATAGCTCTGCAGTGAACATTGGGTTGCAGGTTGTTTTTTTTTTTAATTACAGCTTTCTCCAGATATATGCCCAGAAGTAGGATTTTTAAATGAAATGGTAAATCGATATTTAGTTTTTTAAGGAACCTCTTTATTGTTCTCACAGTGGTTTTGCCAATTTACATTCCCAGAATAGTGTAGGATGGTTTCCTTTTTTTCCATAACTTTTCCATCATTCATTGCTTGTAGATTGTTGATGAATGCCATTCTGAGTGGTGTGAGGTGACGCCTCATCTTAGTTTTGATTTGCATTTCTCTAATAATTAGTGCTGTTGAGAATATTTTCAGGTGCTTTTTAGCCATCTGTATGTCTTCTTTGGACAAATGTCTACTCAGATCATCTGCTTGTTTTTTGATTGGTTTGTTTGCTTTTTTAATATTGAGCTGCCTTAGCTGTTGAATATTTTGGAGATTAATTCTTGGTTAGTTACTTTGCTTGCAAATATAATTTTCAAAACTGTGTGTTGTCTTTTCATTTTGTTTCTAGTTCTCTTTGCTGTGAAAAAGTTTTTAAGCTTAATTAGATCCCATTTGTTTATTTTTGTTTTTATTTTCATTATTCTAGGAGGTAGATGCAAAAAGATATTGCTGTGATTTATATCAGCAAGACATAAATATATCTGCGCTTTCCTCTAAGATTTTCATACTATCCAGTCTTATATTTAGGTCTTTAGTCCATTTAAATTTTATATTTTTTGCACGGCATTAGGGAGTGTTCTAACTTCATTCTTTAATCTGTAATTGTCCATTTTTCCTAGCACCATTACTTGAGGAGGCTGCTCTTCTCCATTATATATTCTGGCCTCCCCCATCATAGATTACTTGACCATAGGTGCTTGGGTTATCTCTGGACTTGCTCTCCTGTTTCACTGATCAAATGTCAATTGTGGCACCAGTAGTAATTACTTTAATTACTGTAGCTTTGTGATGTTGTCTGAAGTAAGGGAGCCTGATTCCTCCAGCTCCATTTTGTTTACTTAAGATTGCTTTGGCTGTTGTTGTTCCATTGCTCAGTCATGTCCAGCTCTTTGTGACCCCGTGGACTGCAGCACACCAGGCTTCCTGCCCTTCGCCATCTCCTGGAGCTTGCTCAGACTCATGTCCATTGGGTCAGTGATGCCATCCAACCATCTCATCCTCTGTCGTCCCCTTCTCCTGCCTTCAATCTTGCCCAACACCAGGGTCTTTTCTAGTGAGTCAACTTTTCACATTAGGTGGAAAGGTATTGGAGCTTCAGTTTCAGCATTCCTTCTAATGAATATTCAAGATTGATTTATTTTAGGATTGTCTGGTTTGAGCCCCTTGCAGTCCAAGGGACTGTCAAGAGTCTTCTCCAACACCACAGTTCAAAAGCATCAGTTCTTCATCACTCAGCCTTCCCTGGGTTTCCCTCATAGCTCAGTCAAAAGAATCTGCCTGAAATGCAGGAGACCCAGGTTTGATTCCTCGGTCGAGAAGAGTCCATGGAGAAGGAAATGGCAACCCACTCCAGTATTATTGCCTGGAGAATCCCATGGACAGAGGAGCCTGGTGGGCTACAGTCCACAAGGTTGCAAGAGCTGGACATGACTGAGCAACTTAACTACTACTACTACAGCCTTCGTTATGGTCCAACTCTCACATCCATACATGACTGGTGGAAAAGCCATAGCTTTGACTATATAGACCTTATTTTCTAAGTAATGTCTCTGCTTTTGAATATGCTGTCTAGGTTGGTCATAGCTTTTCTTCTACGGAACAAGCATCTTTTAATTTCATGGCTGCAGTCACCATCTGCAGTGATTTTGGAGTCTAAAAGAAAATAAAGTCTGCCACTATTTTCATTGTTTCCCCATCTATTTGCCATGAAGTGATGGGACCAGATACCATGATCTTAGTTTTTTGAATGCTGAGTTTTAAGCCAACTTTTTCACTTTTCTCTCTCACCTTCATCAAGAGGCTCTTTACTTTCTCTTTGTTCTCTACCATAAAGGTAGTGTCATCTTCATATCTGAAGTTATTGATATTTCCTCCAGCAATCTTGATTCCAGCTTGGGCTTCATCCAACCCAACATTTCATATGATGTACTCTTCATGTATGTTAAATAAGCAGAGTGACAAAATACAGCCTTGACATACTCCTTTCCCACTTTGAAACAAGTCCATTGTTCCATGTCCGGTTCTAACTGTTGCTTCTTGACCTACATACAGATTTCTCAGGAAGCAGGTAAGGTGATCTGGTATTCTCATCTCTTTAAAAATTTTCCACAGTTTGTTGTGATCTACATAAAATCTTTAGTGTAGTCAATGAAGCAAAAGTAGATGTTTTTCTAGAATTCTCTTGCTTTTTCTGTGATCCAACAGATGTTTGCAATTTCATCTCTGGTTCCTCCTTTTTCTGAAAGCAGCTTGAACATCTGGAAGTTCTTGGTTCATGTACTGCTGCAGCCTGGCTTGGAGAATTTTGAGCACTACTTTGCTAGCATGTGAAATGAGTGTAATTGTGTGGTAGTTTGAACATTTTTTAGTATTGCCCTTCTTTGCTTTGACTAATCAGAGTCTTTTGTGTTTCCATACAAATCGTATATTTTGTTTTTTCTGTTTAGCATGTTTAAAACTGAATTATCTTTGAGTTCTTAAGGTAAGAAGCTACCATGTGACACTAGAAGACCTGGAATTATATATTAATCAATACTAATTTAATCAATTTAATAGTAATTAGTTATTATTTATTTAATTATCTATATAAAGACTCTTTTACTTTTGAATTTTCTACTATAGACTTATTTCATTTCTTTATCAATATTAGTATAGTATAGTATTAGAATTCACAACTTAGCAACATAAGTTCAGTAACTGAGTATTTTTATGCTTTGCAACATATACAACAATAAAAATATCTAATATTTAATATTAACACATGCATGCTATTTGTGATGTTCTTCTGAATACTTTCCCTATATTAACTTATTTAATTATATTTACAGCACTATGATATTAACACCTTATTGTTTTTGTTTTGCAGAGAAGAAAACTGGAGTTCAGAGAGGCTGACTGCCCAAAATCACATGAGTACACCAGTCCATGTGTTTTTCACACATAGGCCATAAATTTCATATGCTGTGTTTTTAACCATGATATTTTACTGGAAAGGAGTTATCTTTACTCTAAAAACTTGATACAATTTGATGTCCAGTTCCTTAACTTGTACTTAAAATTTTGATTAAAAAAACTGCCAACCTTTTACCTTCGGTTTGTATCATCAGAAAATAGACTTTGAATGCGGAAATATTTGAAGAAAGAAATGAGACTTCAAAAAGCAAACCAAGATACCACAACACATCTTTTAAAATGGCCAAAATCCTAATCACTTATGATACTATTTTGAGGATATGGAGCCACAGAAACTCTGATTTACTGTTGGTGAGAATGCAAGGTGATGTAGTCCCTTGGATGGCAGTTGGGAATTTTCTTATGAAACTAAACAATCTCTTATGTAATGATTCAGCCATCATACTCTTTGGTATTAACCCAAATGTGTTAAAAATTTGTGCCACATAAAAATTTGCACACAGGTGTTTAGATAAGCTTAATTCATACTCGAAATTTGGAAGCAACCAAGATGCCCTTCAGTGGGTGAATGTACTATATCTAGATAATATTATATTATTCAGTGATAAAAAGATATGAGATGTCAAGTCATGAAAAAGGAGGACTCTTTAATCTATATTACTAAATCAAAGAAGATAATCTGAAAAAACTACATACTCTATGATGCAACTATATGACATTTTGGAAAAGGCAGAACTGTAGCAGTAGTAAAAGATCGATGGTTTCCAGAAGGCAAGCAGGAGAGGGGGGTGAACAGGCAGAGCACAAAGGATTTTCAGGACAGCGAAACTGTTCTTGTGACACTATATAACGGTGATGCATACCATTACACTTTTGTCGAAACCCTTAGAATGTGCAACACCAAAGAGGACCTGTAATATAAACTGCGAATTTGGGTAATAAGGATGTTTCCCTGTCTGTTCATCATTGTACCAAACGCGCCGCTGTGGTGG
>SJYC01010257.1:0-14095 GCA_006408675.1 Madoqua kirkii | reverse complement strand
ATTTCTTATACACATGTTTAAAGTTATACATTTCCTTCTAAATATCTCTTCGATTACATTTTACAAGTTGTTATGAAGAATTCTCATAGTAATTTATTTCTATGTAGTTTCTAATTTCCATTCTTTGCTGTTTTTTCTAATTGCAGAATGCTTCTTTTCATGATCCTGTGAATTATTAAGAACAAAGTTTTTCAATTTACAAACATCAGATTATTTTGGCTAACATTTTATTATTGATTTCTAATTATAGTGCATTTTGTTCAAAGTCGCCAATAATTTGGCATTAGTTTGGATTTGTTTTCTATAGCCTTGTAAGTATTCAAATTTTGTAAATCGTTGTGTAAATTTTTAAAAAATTGTATCCACTAATTATTAGATGTTCTTTATAAATATCCTTTTAATTCACATTTTTGTTTAAATTATCTGTTATTGTTGTTTAGTCACTAAGTCATATTTGACCTTTTTGCAATCCCATGTTTCTAGTCTAGCAGGCTCCTTAATTTTTGGTCTACATGTATGTACATACATGTATGCATGTGTATGCATAAGCTTACATCTGTTTCCTGGTTTTGTTTGCTGAGAGGGCCTAAAGCAACAATATCTTTGGAAACAAGAAGGACACCTAGCCCTCAGATCTTGGTTTCTAAATGCCATTCTCCACTTGGAGGAATCAGAACTTGAAGAAATGGCTGATTCTAGGACAGGCAAATACAGAGAATCACAATTTCCTGGTGAAGCCTCAAAGCAGCAACCTCTATGGGAACTAGCACTTGAGTGGGGAAACCTGAACTTTAATTGACAAATTTCTGGAAGCTCAGTGTTGACAAGTCTAAGAAATAAAACTCCTGGGAGACCAAGTCATTGATGGGGTCTCCACATTTCCATGACTTTTACCTTCTGGAGCTCTGCAGTTTTCTCATGGTGCATAAGTGTATAAGTGTTAGTCACTCAGTTGTGTCCAACTCTTTGCAACCCCATGGACTGTAGCCTGCCAGGCTCCTCTGTCCATGGGATTCTCCAGGCAAGAATACTCAAGTGTGTTGCCATTTCCTACTCCAGGGAATCTTTCTGACCCGAAATGTGTGAAGTTCACAATGAGCAATATAAGCTCACTAACAGACATAATTGTAGGAATACAGAATACTTGCTTTGCCCCATACCATACCACTACATTGCTAAAGGCCTGTTTACACAACTTCTTCAGCCAGTATCCATGATGTACTTACTATAGAGAAGCAAGATAGAAAGGGTATACAGTTGACCCTTGAACAACATGGAGTTTAGGGGCACTGACCCTTCTCTAAGTCCATATAGCTTTATCATGGGCCCTCCCTATCTGCAGTGTTGCATCTGCAGATTCAACCAACTGTGGATTGTGCACTCTCCCCCTCAGAGATGGCCTGGTAACTTCCTCCCCCAAATCCAAGGTTTTTAAATATGTTAAATTAACATTAAGAATATTTTAGATTATCTTAGTATCTTAAATGATTATGATTTATAACATCAGAAATGGTTAAGCAAAAATCAACTTTAGAAAATTTATAGTTCTTTATTTTACCAGTTACATTTTTATTTAACTTTATAATCATTTCTGCTTTCTTATCTAGAATCGTGACAACGTTTAAAATGTAGTCTGGAGAATTCTGTTTCATGGCATTTGACACTTAATTGAAATAAAATGCCTTATTAACTCAAAAGGAATGTTTGAAACAATGTCATGTGCCTAGTTTTAGATATGGATCACATGGAAGCTACTTTACATTGCAAAAAAAAAATTAGTATTAAAGCTAGAAAATACTGATTTATGATCTCCCTAAAATGGGCACTCAAATTAGCTGTGATTGCTCTGCTTCTGAGCTAAGAAGTGAAATTTTAAAGAAGGCAAGGTGGTGTTGAGGTTTATAGTGACAAACACTTTACAGTTGTTCTACCACAGGAGCTGCAAGGAGTCAGCCGCCTCTGACATCAGTAGCCTCCCCTTCCTAATGGCTGCAGTCTTCTTTAAGGATTTTTAAGGGGACTACAACTTTGAGGAGGGAAGGAACAGCAAACATGGACAAATATTTGAGAATAAATGTTCAACGTGTTCTTTTTCCAGTTAAGATAAAACACCAAAAAGATTGGTTTGGAAACTCTAGAAACTTCAATCCAGCCTGCCATCCCACAGTATTTTAAATGTTATAAAGTAATGCTGTAAGTATTAACTAAGTTGCGGTTTGCTACTTCTCTGACCCAAATAAGCTTTTGCTAGACCTTGGAAAATCTGTCTTCACAGCTATAGTTGGCTGAATTACAGTTCTAGAAAGTGAGATGTATGTGAAAGTCTGCTGAGTTGGGGTATGGAGTATTATCCTGGGAAAGCTTTTACTTTCTTGGGAAAAAAAGAAAAAGAAAAAGATGGCTGAAGCCATTCCTTTCCTTATCTTCCTGCCTCTGACAACTAACTATGTAAAGGCTAAAACAGTGCAGCCATCTTGCAATTATGAGAGAAATGCTAAAAGAATCATAGACATTTGGGCTCTGCTTTTCTAGAGCTGTTGAATCAAGGATAAACAACTACCTTCAGGTTTATGTGACTGAATAGACCCTTCTTTAAGCCACTGCAGTAGAATTTTTTCATTTGCAGCCATATGCATTCTTAACTGTACAGGTATTAAAATGATACCTTTTAGTACTCTCTTATCCTGACAATTAGCTACTTTTCCTATAGTTACTGACATTACTATCTAGTCACCCTAACCAGAAAACTCAGTCATCCTTCACTTATTTCCCCTCATCCTCTTAGTACCTGAGTCTTACATATTGTATCTAGCTAGTTTTAAGTCCAGCTCTGTTTCACTCTACTCACATTAGTTCAGACTCTCTCCACCTCCTGTCTGGATTATTTTTACAGCCTCCTAACTAGTAACCCCAGATTCAGTCCAATATGCACCATGCTTCAGAATTATTTTTCTAAAATCTTATCAAGATATTCTCTTCCATGGGACTTCCCTTCTGGTCCTTGCTACCAGTGCGGGGTTGGGGTGAGGGGATTCCATCCCTGGTCAGGAACTAGTATCCCACATGCCAGCGCAGTGAGGCCAAAATAAATAAATAAAAAGATATTCGCCTTAAAAATATTTTAAATGATTCTCTGTCTTCTAGAGGAGGAAACAACCCCCTTTTTTGTTTCTGCCTTTTTGTTTATGCTTTGCATCTCCAGGATCCAGCCTGGCACAGAGTAGGAACACAACCATCTGTTAAATGATTTGAATCGTTAAGTATCAAAAACAGACATTTAGTCAGACTAAGCAGAGTGAGAGCATACTGGACAGTTAATAAAGATGCTTTGAATTAGTTTCTAGATTCTGCGGTAGTCCAAGACATACATATCTTGGTGTGTATTCAGTTGATTCCCTGGTGGCGCAGAGGTTAAAGCGTCTGCTTGGAATGCAGGAGACCTGGGTTTGATCCCTGGATCAGGAAGATCCCCTGGAGAAGGAAATGGCAGTCCACTCCAGTATTCTTGCCTGGAGAATCCCATGGACCGAGGAGCCTGGTGGGCTACAGTCCATGGGGTCACAAAGAGTTGGACACGACTGAGCGACTTCACATACAAAGAAGCTCTTCAGTAACGTGTGCATTTAGTTTATAATTGGTCACGTACATTCTCCAGATTGGGCTTGTGCCAAGAATGGAAGTTATGCAGGTGGGTGAAGTCTATGTGGGCATTTCTGACAGTTTAGTGATCTATGAATAAATTCTATCAAACTAGAGAGTAGATCTGTGACTTTCTGCTTGCTAGCAAGCCGTACCAAGTTAACCACACCAGAGTGGGCCACAGCCCACGGCTGTTACAAAAGCCTCGCTTAGTGAAGCTGAAGGCTCCCCTTTGGAAGTTACTGGGGGGAGCTGGAGCCGAGGCACTGCAGCACAAACTAGCTGAAGAGCCTTCCCTCCACACGCCAACGGTTTCCCCTCCAGAACTGCAAGCTCTTTCAGGTGCTGCTTTGAGTTTTCCCTTGGCCTTGAGACCAGGACATGAAGTCTCTCTTGATGAGTACTGGAAAACCGAACGTGCTCTGATAAGTGGAGAGCGTGTTTTGGAGAGAAGGGGCAGAGGAGACAAAGCCCACTCAGCCTCCCAGTGTCTTTCTTCCCTGGTCTGGTGTTGTCTAGTCCACCTTGTTCCCACTCCCGGACTCAGCCTGCAAATTTCTGTATTTCGAGAGGGGGAAAAAATCAGTCTACGGCATAGAACTTGGTGCTTGGCTGTCCGCATTTCCCAGCACTGAGTTTCTCTGTGCTCTCTTTTCACCAGGGTAGGCCCGAAGCCTCCCATATCCGGACCCCCTGGCGCCCCACACCCGCGCTCCTCGGAGGGCGACCCCTCCGCCGCGCACGCGCCCTCCACGGACTCTCCGCTGACCTTCCCAGGGAAACCCCTTCTAAAGCGTTTCCTCGTCACCTCGCGCCTTCCCCGCCCTTCCTGCTCTTTCCGCTTCCTCCACGCGCCTGCGCGGACCCAATTGTTTTGGCTTTCCGGTGGGATCTAGCAAAGGAAAAGGGCGGGGGAAGCGAGGGTAAGGGCGGGCGGGGTTGGGGGGGTGGTCCCAAGAACCCGGGAAACTGCGAATCTGATGTTTGTGCTGCGGGGCGCGCGCCTGGGCGCGCGCGGCGGGAAAAGAAACCTGGAGAAGCCTGGCCTACGGTCCGCTGTCCGCGCGTCCCCGGCTCTCGAAAGGGGCCCGCCAAGAGGGCGAGAGCGCGCCGCAGGGGCGGGGTGGGAGCGGCAAGCCAGGCGTCTCGCGGCCCCGGGGCTGACGAGGCGGCGAGGGCGGGCGGCGCGGCTCCCGGGGGAGGAGTCTGGCGGTGGTCGGGCCCAGAGGAGCGTGCGGCGGCGCCCAAAGAGGACGCAGTTTTCCGCTCGGGACTGAGCGGCCGAGGGAGGGCGCGAGGGGAAACCGGAAGGAAGGGGAGGCGGCGGCGCCAGCCTTCCTCTTAGGGAGGCGGAGGCGAGACCCCGGCCCTAGCCGCCGCAGGAGGGCCACGCCCCCGCCGCCGCGCTCTTGGGGCCCAGCGTCTTCGGCGCTGCCGGCCGCACTGGATCGCAACCCTCAGGACTGATCGGCGCCCAAAGAGGACGCAGTTTTCCGCTCAGGACTGAGCGGCCGAAGGAGGGCGCGAGGGGAAACCGGAAGGAAGGGGAGGCGTCGGCGCCAGCCTTCCTCTTCGGGAGGCGGAGGCGAGACCCCGGCCCTAGCCGCCGCGGGAGGGCCACGCCCCCGCCGCCGCGCTCCTGGGGCCCAGCGTCTTCGGGGCCGCCGGCCGCACTGGATCCCAACCCTCAGGACTGAGGGACTCGGGTGAGCAGGCGTCTCCAGCCCCGGGCGGGGGACCCGGGGGCGACCTGTGGAGAGCTAGTGAAGGAGGGCCGCGGCTGGAGGGGTTCAGCCCTTTGTGGCTCGGCGGGCAGGGGGCGGCTGCGGCGGCATCTTTCAAACCGGAGACGTTTCCGCCGCGGGCGGGGGATGGGCGCGGGCGGCCGGCGCCTCTGTCCACGCCCGGCGGCGGCCCCGCTGCGGCCCGGCGTCCGGCCGGTGCTTGGGGCAGGGGCGGCGGAGCGAGTCGCTCGCGGGGGCGTTTCCGGCCGCGGGTCTCCCGGGCGGCGCCCTGGCCCCGGCTGGAGCCCGCGTTGCCAGAATCGAGCTGTTTCCCTTGACTACTCGCGACGTGTTCGCGAGACGGTAGGCAGTAGGAGGGCAAGCCCTGCGTTTTTTCCCTGTCCGGTACTACTTAAGTAACCGAGAGATGTCTAGATTAACAGAGGTCCCATTGTGGGTCTACTGATGATTTTTTAGAAAGAAAGCAGAAGCTGCCTTTTGAAACGGAAAATTGTGTGCGTATTTACTTTAGACTGAAATCTCTTAAGTTATTTGAACTCGACCACCTTTCTCCCTGTGAATTAAGAAGCTGTGGAGTAGACTATCCCGATGTGGAGCGGTTGTTTTGAGTTAACGGCTCTTTTATTTCCCCTGGTTTATTAATCAAAGCTCACTTTCTACTACCTCAAAGGGAGAATAATATACCACTCAGAAATCTCTAGTTGTCCGATGCCACGGATGACCCTGTTAAAATTAAAATCGAAAAAGAATAGAAAATGTAAAATTACCTATGAAAGGGTATGTTTGTGTGAAATATCTAGCTAAAGTACCAGCGTTGTAAAAACGTAGGGTACAGGACGTCACGTGTTGTTGATAACATGAATCTGTACGTCTGGCTCACTTAGCATTCAGGCATTTAGAAACAACCCTATCAGCAGTGTACTCTACAGTTATTTTTTATCTTTTCTATTGAGACCAGTAATCAACAAAGTGGAATTAACAGTGGTTCTCTACTTTAAAGTAAGGTAGGTTGCTTGGTTGGTTTTGCTTCCCGCTGTGTTGTGAATTTTTGCCTGAGTTTGAGTCGTATGAACTTCAGATCTCGAAACGTGAGTAGCTTACTTTAGTTAATCTTAGGTTAGGATTTTTTTTCCTGACTTTTTTTTTTCCTAAGAAGGACTTTTTCTGACCGAAAGTAAATTGAAAAGTCTAACCAGTCAATTGTTTTCCAGCCTTGATGATGTGGAATTTTGCTAATATTAAGTTTACTTCTTTACTTTGATCTTTTGTTGGTCTAGTGCTTATTGAAGCCCCTTTAGATTGGGCCCTGAAATTCTCAAGAGGTGGTTGTCCTCAGTAAACAATACCAGGGCTATGGCATTCCTGTTGAGCTTGGTTTATAGTTCATGCTTTTCTACATGGTTCTTTTTTCTCTACAGACAGTTCTTTGTAGGAAGAGTTTTAAGTGCTATAACTCTTCTCTCCTTTTTGCTCTCCTAAGCATTATCGCAGAATCAGCTAGCTTCGGTTATCACATGGCGCTTGTAGAGGTGTCAGTACTTCTTCAGTCCATGCTCTTGGTTGGGAATAGAGGTGTCAGTACTTCAGTCCACGCTCCTCCACAACTTTCCTTCTCCTAGTTAATGGAAATAATTAGCTATTTCATAACATCCAAACATTGAACACTGAATGTGTTTAAGTCAATGGTAAATTTATAGAAATTTGAATGCAGTCTTAAAAGGCAAAAGATTATTTGGTTTTCCCAAAGATTTTACTCATTTACTTAGAAAAGAGTTGTTTTTCTTCTTGCTCACTTCTAAGAGCAGGAAAAAGGATTGATCCTGGTATCACAAAGAAATATGAATGAAAATACCAAAGTCCTTCATTATATCTTAGTCTTAATCATTTTCAGTTTTGTAGAGTTTAAATAGAGCAGGTTATGTTCAAATTACTCAGGGTATTAGAAATGATAGGTTGTTTTCAAGTAGCTTTTTAAATATGTGAAGCTTACTCCCTGTTCACTTGCCAGGATTTTTCAGCACCTAGATTCTTCTGTGTGGGAAGGAGGGATTATAGTGGGAGACTTGGAGAAAATGTTATCATTTAATGAGAGATACTTTTTCAATTCTTTCTTTTTTTTTTTCCCCTCAGCTCCGCTCCCTCCCATACTTCTGACAAGCGGTAACATGTAAATAGGTTCCATGGTTGGCAGAGGATTCTAGGTATTCCTCAGTTTATCCTTCTTTTTATTTTTTTAAGAAACTGAGAAACAAGTAGCCATAATTGTTGTTAAATGATTGTGCCCTTAATGACCTCATGAATATATTTAATATCTGGGCAATAGTTTTGTTATTGTGATTGAAAAAAAATCACTGATTTGGTGAAAAATGAAATCCTATTGAAAAAGTTAAGGCCAGTTTTACTTTAGGCTATATTTCTTCAGCTTTCTTAAGTCTGCAGAGCTGAGAGGAAAAAAGAAAAGTGATAACCAAAATAAAAGGACATACTACAGTCATAATCTATCACAAATAGTGTTTCCTTTATGTTCTTGTTTAATTTTTTAAAAGTGAGATAACTTACTGATCATAATGTAGAACAGAAGCCTGTTCTTGTGACCTGAATTTACTTGGGATACTAAGCATAATTAACTTGATGGAGTCAGGTAGTCTTTTCATACTTGTTGGAAAAGGGGTCAAGAAGGAGTAGACTTAGGTTCTGAACTTGATTAGAGTAGAGGAAGCTGTACTGAAATTTCTCAAACTTATACATTCTTTAAAAGTCAGGGTGTTTGTTTTTTAATTGATGTTTGTCACAATTCCAGAAAATTCTGTTTGTAGTGGTTGACAATCAATCTGAAGATGAAGTGGTTTTCCAAACATTCCCAACTGTCAGGGTTGTTTTGATAACTTGAAAGCAAACTATTTCTAGCACCAATATATTGTCCTCCCTGAAGGAGAAACGTATCTTTTCACTGAAACGAAGAAAGGCTTGTTCTATGACTGGTGCCTTCCTGGCTATCACTTAGGTTTTTTGCACAGGCATCAGCCTTCTCAAGGTTAGTCTTTGTTGTACTGGTATGTTTCATGGTTTGTACCATCAAAAATACTCCCTAAAATCTTTGAAAAAATTTCTTTTATCTAAAGTGGTATTCACCACGGCAAAAAGAGAACTGTGTTTGAGTGTTGAAACCTTGTAATTGGGACTCAGACCTGTGTAGGTATTAAGATTCAGAAGGTGGGAAGGTACTACAAAAAGCTTGACCAGTAAGTGAGTGTATTAAGTAAAATAATTACAAATGATTATTTTTTGCACAGAGTAGTAGTTCTGTGTGTCAGGCACTGCTCCAAACTCTCCATAGAGCTCATTTAATCCTTAATCCTGTTGAGCATTTTACAGATGAGCATACTACAGCACAAAAAGGAAATAAGTTATGAAAGGTCACAGAACTAGTAAGTTGCAGAGTTGGGATTTCAACCCAAGTAATTTTGGCTCCACAGTCCATGCTCTTAATTTTTTGGCAATACTTGACATTAGAATAGCGTTGGATTTTTTCTAACAAGGTTAGATCTTCTATATTGACATTTGTAGCACTGGAAGTTAGAGCATCACCTAAGTTAATAATATACAGCTTGAAAGTGCTGCATACAGGTGATGACCTGTAGTCCACTGCTTTTCCTCTTGATCACTGTTTCATCATTACTGTGTAGTTTTTGTGCAGTCACTGTTTGCAACCTCCTCCGTTTTTTCACCTGAAAAAGGAAATGGCAGCCCACTCCAGTATTCTTGCCTGGGAAATCCCATGGACAAGAGCCTGGCAGGCTACAATCAATAGGGTCTCAAAAGAGGAGGACACAACTTAGAGACTGAACAATGACTCTATCTTTTTATCCTTCCTGGTTTCACATGTACAGCAATTGCTGATCAGCCTCATTTTCACATTCAGTAGTTATTCAACCCTTTATTCTTTATCCTCCAGATCTTGTCTGTATAACATTGGAAAAACTTGTTTTGTACCTGTTTATGTTTCTGTTGGGATGTCCTTGGTGGCTCAGATGGTAAAGTGTCTGTCTACAATGCTGGAGACCTGGGTTCTAGCCCAGAGTTGGGAAGATCCCCTGGAGAAGGAAATGGCAGTCCACTCCAATACTATTGCCTGGAAAATCCCATGGACAGAGGAGCCTGGTAGGCTACAGTCTAAGGGGTCACGAAAAGTTGGACACAACTGAGTGACTTTACTTCACTTTAAAAGTCGGACACAACTGAGTGACTTCAGACTTCACTTTCACTATGTTTCTGTAGCGATTCTGTGGAAAGGTACTATAAATGACACACTTGTGGGAATGAAAACTAGATTTCAAAGTGAAGTTAGGTACATTTGCTTCCCCTGTAAAATTTATAGTCACATTGATTATGCAAGGGAGGAAAACAAGTATTGAAACAACTTTCTGTAAGAGGTATTTCAAGTTTTTAAGTAGAATTGTGTGTATTGCTGTGGATTGTTGACTGATTTAATCCTGATGACTATTTGATAACAGAGTGCTCTGAAACTGTCTTGTGTGGCAAAATTCACTCAGTAGAACCTTGGAGACTTGCGTAGCCTAAAGAAAATGTTAGAATCCATGTTTTTGCTTTTTTTTCCTCTCAGTTGCAATTCTACTCTTAATAGGAAGCTTTTAGATTAAAACATAAGTTGGTCTTTGTTCTCTATTTACTTGCAGAAAGTTGGTGAAAAGCAGAAGAAAGGATACTATTATCCTGTATATAGCATTCTAACCTTATTCATTGCTATTATCCACTGGTGTCAAATAGATCAATCAAAAATATGGAATTTAGCCAAGAACTTAGAAAAAGAAATAAGAATATGCATACTTTCTATGCCAGAGTACATTTTACTTGGTTAGATTCTGAATGTCGTCATACTGTATTTGTGTGACTCCCATTTAATGGTTTTTCTAGTTGGCTTTTCTCACTGTGAAATATGTCCTGACAACTGACTTTAAATTATAGGACCTTTCTATTCATCTTAAGGTGCCTGATACCTGGAAATGTGGCAACTGATAGTGGTTTCCTAGTCTTTGGCCATCAGTTCATCTGCTGAATCCACATGTTCATTGGATGTCTTTACACAGAATTGTTTTGTACACATCTTCTGTATTTCAAATATATAAAATAAGTTGTGCCTTCTAAGTCCCTTCAGTCATATCCAACTCTTTGCTACCTTTGGTACTATAGCCTGCCAGATTCGTCTGTCCATGGGAATCTCCAGGCAAGAATACTGGAGTGGGTTGCCGTTTCCTTCTCCAGAAATGATATAGTTGATTTTTTTTAAAAAAAGAAAGAAATTTAAGTGTTTTTGTCTCTAAAAAAAATTTGTTTTCCTCATTGTGGGTTTCTTTCAGCAGATTAGAAAAGTCCTTTTTTTCTAACCTAAATAAATAAAGGATACTCACACTGGATTTTTTTAAAGTGTTTCAAAAGTTGACTGAGCCTGTAGTAAGTATGGAACGTGGTTGTGTGACTAGGTAAGAGATGTTAAAATATTTCAGTTGAAAGGTGGAATACAGACAGGTTAGATTAAGAATTATATTTAACTTGCAAGCATGTAAGGTTTGTGCTTTTTCCTTGTTTTTATGACTTAAAGGGGAAACATTCTTCTGGGGAAAATATCTTGAAGTGTGTATTTTTGTTACCACCTTTTAAAAAAAATCTTAATATTTGATCAAGAAGCAGCCTAAAACAGAGATTGGTACATTTATCCTGTAGTCTGTTTTTGTAGAGAGCATTTTGTTGAATCATGTCCATTCCTTTATATGTTGACTTTCTCTGTTTTCAGACTGCAGCAGCTTTAGCATTTGAGACAGACTTTGCTTACAGATTCTAAAATATTTTGTCTTTATGATAAGAAAAGAAAGCAGTATACCTTTTGAAAGTTTGAGTTTTTTAATTAAATAATCATTGCATATGTTAACAAAATCTAGAAGGTTTAAATAAGTCTTCAGTAAATGTTTCTTTCCTCTTTCCTCTGCGTGTGAACCACTGTTAACAGGGGGACAAATGCCAGCTGCCTCCTTTGCTCATTGTACTTGTGCTACAGTTGTTCTTATGGTAAAGGATGAAATTTCTTGTATTACTTCTCTATCAAAAGTTTAGAAATGAAAGATCATAACAGCTAGATTTTATTCTTTTGCCGCCTGTAGATGTGCGTTTGTCTGGAATAAAGACATGCTTTTTAAATGATAGACATGTTTTGGCTGTAGGAAGAGTAAATGCACTTGGTGTCTTGGAGCTCTCACGGTTGGCAGCTCTCAGTCGGAGTACTTACAGTACAGTGACCAGCACTTAGTAAATCCCCAAAAAACATTTGTGGAGTTAAATTTAAGTAGCCATTAATTTATGATTGAAAATTAAGTAAACAGTTTCATTGAAACCTGGGAATTAAAGGGAAGTTTGTAAAATGTGTCCAGTCTTTGGTTATTAAGTAGTATAGTTCAGACTTTGTGAAATGTTTCAGAGCATGTAGTATATTGATTTTAAGGGCCTTTTGAAGGTTATTTGTTGGCCATCTTAAACTTTGCCATTTGAACTCTTATGTTCCCAGAAAAGCAACACTTAACTTTATTTTGAATTGTACTAGATACTGATCTGTGTAAATTATTAAATTTATATGATATCTGAATGACTTTTGCTGCCTATTTTAATGTTGAGATATCTTAAATAAAAATTGTTAGGAAGACAGTGTACCTTAGATTTCAAAGGGAGGAGTGGAAATAGGGGGTGTATAAAGCAGTGACAGTAAGATTGTATAAAGTTGGCTCACCATGTAATTTTCTAAAACCAGACTAGTATTGTTTTAATACAGTATCATGAATATGATAAAAAGAAATCAAATCTAATAAAATGGAGACATACATAAATGGGGTTCAAAAAAGGAACTGCAAAAAAATCAGGTTCAGAGAGTATGAAGTCTTAGAGAAATAACCAGAGTGACCTGTACAGCTACCCTGCAAGGAATTCTGGAGTGTAGCGTGTCATCTAAATCCATCCTGGCCCTGGCCAGCAGCTCCTGTCACCTGGTTTAAACATGGATGGGGACAATTTGGGGTCCTACAGCTGGGGTTAGGAATTTTAGCCTATCAGTATATACATTTCTGTCAGATAAATTTTTAGAGGCGGAATTGAAAGATTGAGATAGTAAGCATTTACAGTGCCAATATTACATCTTCTGTAATACTTCCTTTGCAATTCTGAAATTCAAAAAGCTCTTAATATCAAGTTAAAAAAAATTTGGTTTTGTAAAATTTGATCTGAAGTAATGAGACTATATATAGTATTATTTTTCATACTATTTACATTTCCCTCAGTGAAAATAGGATGTTCAGTTATGGAGTTCTGTCCCAGACTGCTTGTAGTACATGACATATGTAGCATATTACCTTTATAAGATTTGAGAGATCCTAAATTCCAGAACATAGTTGGCTCTAAGAGTTTTGATTAAGGGGTTGGAGGTATGTATCAACTTACACTCCTGTGTAAAAATGCTCATTTCTAACACCCTCACTAACACTGGGCCTTGCTGCATTATTAATATATGAAAATAGCCAGTGATTTTAGGTATCATTAGCCTTAGAGGTTATGCAGTAAACTTAGATTTATAGGGTAACTTTCAGATCTGGAAAAGCAAAGTCATTACCTTAAATGACCCAAAGTCTCTGGCTTTGCACCTGTTTTAGTTACTTCCTTATACTTTACTTGGCTGGAAATTTGACAGTCTACATCAGGTTAGCAGTTTATGTAATAGTATAGCTTGGCCCAAAGTACAATGTGACCTCTTTGAGAGATGGATGATATTTTTGTGAGAAAAAGTTGTAGTAGTTCCAAATGATGGTCAAACAGTTTTATAGTTTTCATGTCAACAGCATTTGACTTTCTGATTATGGAACTAAGAATCATCTAATTAGGAAACAGGTGATAGTTTTTTAACTATTATTAAAACTCTATATTGTACATTCTTTTTCCTTATTTGTAATTCATTTGCCATACGTTGCTGCTGCTAAGTCATTTCAGTCGTGTCCAACTCTGTGCGACCCCAGAGATGGCTGCCCACCAGGCTTCCCTGTCCCTGGGATTCTCCAGGCAAGAATACTGGAGTGGATTGCCATTTTCTTCTCCAGTGCATGAAAGTGAAAAGCGAAAGTGAAGTCGCTCACTTGTGTCCAACTCTTAGTGACCCCATGGGCTGCAGCCTACCAGGCTCCTCCGTCCATGGGATTTTCCAGGCAAGAGTACTGGAGTGGGGTGCCATTGCCTTCCCCTGCCATATGTTATAAATACTTATTTCCAAATAATATTTTAAAATTAAACTTTAATGCAGCTGGAATTTCTTTGATGAATGGTATTGGATTTTGTTTTTTCCTCTTGGGGGTGTCCAGTGTTACTTGTTGGAGTAACCCAGTCTTCTAATTTGAAGACTTCTTTATCATATCTAATACCTTTTAACTTGAGTATGTTATTTGCCTTTA
This sequence comes from Madoqua kirkii, assembly GCA_006408675.1. Classification (NCBI taxonomy): domain Eukaryota; kingdom Metazoa; phylum Chordata; class Mammalia; order Artiodactyla; family Bovidae; genus Madoqua; species Madoqua kirkii. The sequence goes on along the minus strand of SJYC01010257.1, from coordinate 213 downwards.
TTGTAGAACTGTTAATATATTTTAATATTTGATAAGTCATGAGGAAAGACTTGCCTCCCTTTCGCTCAGATATCTTGGCAATTTTGGGGAATTCTTTCAGATGAATTGTCTAAAAATTGGACTTGAATCTTAAATTTTAAATTTACACATTTTGAGAACATTCATATTTGTATAATATGAAGTCTTCATGTAGTAATATATTTCTCTGTTTTT
>SJYC01010256.1:0-13979 GCA_006408675.1 Madoqua kirkii | reverse complement strand
ATTGATTACATTAATGCTAAAAGTTTTTGGATATAAGATTTTTTCATGTTTTATAATCACAAAATACGACCGAGAGATAAAATCAAGATTCCGTTTTTTAATCAAAATGACTTGGGAAACTTGGTCAAAACCAGAAAAAGTATAAGGCAAAGCAAAAGGAAAAAAGAAAACAAATGGAAGGCTAAAGACTGAGGTTTTATCACGCAAGAAGGAAAGAAAAACAAGATAAAAAAGACAGTCCTATAATCAGAACTCGTACTTACTTATTATCAACATGTCCGAGACAGAATTTTTTAAAAAAAATCTTGCCATCTGTCCCTACTCTGTGTGCTGCTCCTGCTCTGAGGGAAAATAAATACATTCTGGGTTGATCCCAAGAAATACTGGGCTTGCTATTAGTAACATCCTCACTAATGTGCCTTAATCAACCCTTCTACAGTCTAAAAATATAAACAAAAATTTGATGATGGATTGTGAATTGACCAGGAGCTTTGATCTCATGTCTACCACTTGGCTTGGGCTTTATTATTATTGTTGTTGCTTTGTTTGGTTTGTTCTCGTTCTGCAACTCTTAAAAGCCAGAACTCCATTTCAATCTCAAAGCAACTAAGTAATTCTGAACACTATGCAATCCCAGATTCTAAAGTGAAACCTGAAGTATCATTTAGAACAAATGGCTGAGGAAGAAAACAACCATAAAGTTTGTTTTGTTTGACAGTGACTGACAATGATATTATTGTCTACACATGTATGTCTGTAAATACTGTTGTGCATCTCTTTCCCCTGGAGTATAATCCAGCCCTGGAAACAATAGATCAATGTGTCACCACGGTTACTGAAAAATCTGGCCAAGGGACCTAAACTGTAGATTGTAAGGTTGTGCTGTTATCTATTGCTGTGGCTAAAGTCAGAGCTCTTTCTTTCTCGTTAGGAGGAACATCCCAGGGAAGGTGCTCAGTGCTATAGAGATCCCCATGCCTGTGGGTCCTGCTCTCACTCTTGACCTGCCTTGGCTCCACAGACCTCCTGAGGTCTCAGTCATTTCAGCTGTGTCCGACTCTCTGCAACCCCATGGACTGTAGGCCGCCAGGCTCCTCTGTCTGTGGGATTCTCCAGACAAGAATAAGAATGGGTTGTCATAAGTGGGTTGTCATACACTTCTCCAGGGGATCTTACTGGCCCAGGGACTGAAACCACAGCTCTTGTGTCTCTTGCATTGCAGGCAGGTTCTTTACCCACTGAGCCACCTGGGAAGCCCCCAAAACAGAGTGTGTAAATTGTATATAGAAACAGAGTGTATAGGAATGCAAGGGATTTCTGTGTGTTGATTTTATATCCTGCAACTCTACTATATTCATTGATTAGCTCTAGTAATTTTCTGGTGCAGCACTGTTTATAATAGCCAGGACATGGAAGCAACCTAGATGTCCATCAGCAGATGAATGGATAAGAAAGCCATGGTACATATACACAATGGAGTATTACTCAGCCATTAAAAAGAATACATTTGAATCAGTTCTAATGAGATGGATGAAACTGGAGCCGATTATACAGAGTGAAGTAAGCCAGAAAGAAAAACACCAATACAGTATACTAATGCATATATATGGAATTTAGAAAGATGGTAACAATAACTCCGTTTGCGAGATAGCAAAAGAGACACAGACATATACACAGTTTTTTGGACTCTGTGGGAGAGGGAGGGGGTGGGATGATTTGGGAGAATGGCACTGAAACATGTAAAATATCATATAAGAAACGAATCTCCAGTTTAGGTTCGATGCAGGATACAGGATGCTTGGGGCTGGTGCACTGGGATGGCCCAGAGGGACGGTATGGGGAGGGATGTGGGAGGGGGTTCAGGATGGGGAACACGTGTACAGCCGTGGTGGATTCATGTTGATGTACGGCAAAACCAATACAACATTATAAAATATAAATAAATAAATAAAACAAAACAAAAAGGAAACAGTGTATATCTTTATACAATTCAACAATTTTAAGTGGCTAAAAAAACAACTCCTGATACATGCAACTACTAGATGAATTTTATAGACATTATACTAAGAGAAAGAAGCCAGACACACACACTAAAAACAACAATGTGATTATATTTATGTAATTCCTAGAAGAGGAAAATCTATTCCATTATGGAAAAGGTCAGAAAAACTGTTGCCTCTGGAAGGGGCAGACAATGGACTAGGAAGGAGTGCAGGGATCACTTCTCAGGTGACGGAAAAGCTAGAAATGTAGGTTACACAGGTGTAGACACTGGTTAAAACTTGATGAATTGTACATATAAGGTTTATGGTTTTCATTGTATGCTTCTGATCTAAAAACTTAAAACAAACATTAATCAGCTTTTTTTTCCCCCCAGTGGTATAAATTAGCCATACTGAGACTTGTTCCTGCATATTCTAGGCTTGAGCAAAATGCTAGGCCTTTGGAAGTAATGGGAGCCAGGTTTCTTGTTATCAAGGAATGGGATAACCAATACAGAAAGTAAGGAAATTAGAACTCAGCTGTGCAACAGAGTTGGGATTACCCACATATGGCTTTTGAACCCCTGACATGAGGCTAGACCAACTTGAGGACATGCTGTAAGTATCAAATACACACTCATTTAGGAAGACTTACTACAAGAGAGAAAAAATACAGTATCTCACTAATAACCTTTTATACTGATTGCATGTTGAAATGGATATATTGTGTTAAATAGATATATTACTACAATAGATTTCAATTGTTTCTTTTTGTACTTTTTTAAACATGGCAACTATAAAGTTTAAAATTACATATCTACATTTTTCCCTCTGAAATGGCCTGGAAATAACAGCATACCAGTAGCAATGACCACATTTAACACTCAGATCTTGGTGTCATTTTCTTTTAAAAGGAAATATAGCTGCCTAGAGAAATGGTTGATTTCACAACTGAGGCAGAGTAAGTGTAAGATGAGCTCAGAACATCCTATTTCACAAAAAGTAAAGGATTATTCAAAAAATAATGGGGTTTAAAACTTCCCTGGTGGTACAGTGGATAAGAATCTGCCTTGCAATACAGTGGACAACAGTTCAGTCTCTAGTCCATAAAGATCCACATGCTGTGGTGCAACGAAGCCTGCGCACCGTAACTGCCGAGACCACACTCCAGGACCCGAGAGCCACGGCTGACGAGCCGCTGTGCCAGATCCACTGCGCCTGCGCTCTGCAGTTACCAAAGCGCACGTACCCAGAGACCGTGCTCTGCAACAGGAGAAGCGACCACGATGAGAAACCCGAATACCACAGCTGGGAAGGGGCCCTGCTCTCCACAACGAGAGAGCCCGTGCACAGTAACGGAGACCCAGCGCAACCACAAATAAACAAATACGAAATAATGGGGTACGTGAAAGTGACACTAAATGATTACTGGAGTTCCCCCAGGCAAACCTAGCATAATCTGAGCATCAGAATGCACGAAGCTAGTAACAGATTATAACCTATTTAATAAAATAAGAATCTACGAGTCCATATCCAGTGAAATAAATAGGAAGAGATCATGCTTCCTTATAGCAGGATATCAACCAATAAAGGAAAACAATGATGGAGACAAAAGATCATCAGTTCGGTTCGGTTCAGTTCAGTTCAGTCGCTCAGTCGTGTCTGACTCTTTGCAACCTCGTGAACTGCAGCCTCAATGGATACTAAAGCTAGCTGGGTAAAAGTTTTATGAGAAATGGCACTATTTACCTATTTTCAAAATGTCTTCCCATATATAAATTACAAAAACTATATCGATATCTAGTTTAGAAGGATCATTTTTAAACTTACAACTGAAAAAATTACCAAGGGAAACCAGAATTAATTATGCAGTCTTGTTGCCTTTGAGTTTTAAAATACCACTGAGAGATTAAAACTACCCCTCTACCCCAAATCTGATGAAGGAAAATTATCCTTGTCTAACTGTGGTTTACAAATCACTATCAGTGTCATCTGAATTCTTTTAGATGATTTGGGAGAATGGCACTGAAACATGTAAAATATCATATAAGAAACGAATCTCCAGTTTAGGTTCGATGCAGGATACAGGATGCTTGGGGCTGGTGCACTGGGATGGCCCAGAGGGACGGTATGGGGAGGGATGTGGGAGGGGGTTCAGGATGGGGAACACGTGTACAGCCGTGGTGGATTCATGTTGATGTACGGCAAAACCAATACAACATTATAAAATATAAATAAATAAATAAAACAAAACAAAAAGGAAACAGTGTATATCTTTATACAATTCAACAATTTTAAGTGGCTAAAAAAACAACTCCTGATACATGCAACTACTAGATGAATTTTATAGACATTATACTAAGAGAAAGAAGCCAGACACACACACTAAAAACAACAATGTGATTATATTTATGTAATTCCTAGAAGAGGAAAATCTATTCCATTATGGAAAAGGTCAGAAAAACTGTTGCCTCTGGAAGGGGCAGACAATGGACTAGGAAGGAGTGCAGGGATCACTTCTCAGGTGACGGAAAAGCTAGAAATGTAGGTTACACAGGTGTAGACACTGGTTAAAACTTGATGAATTGTACATATAAGGTTTATGGTTTTCATTGTATGCTTCTGATCTAAAAACTTAAAACAAACATTAATCAGCTTTTTTTTCCCCCCAGTGGTATAAATTAGCCATACTGAGACTTGTTCCTGCATATTCTAGGCTTGAGCAAAATGCTAGGCCTTTGGAAGTAATGGGAGCCAGGTTTCTTGTTATCAAGGAATGGGATAACCAATACAGAAAGTAAGGAAATTAGAACTCAGCTGTGCAACAGAGTTGGGATTACCCACATATGGCTTTTGAACCCCTGACATGAGGCTAGACCAACTTGAGGACATGCTGTAAGTATCAAATACACACTCATTTAGGAAGACTTACTACAAGAGAGAAAAAATACAGTATCTCACTAATAACTTTTATACTGATTGCATGTTGAAATGGATATATTGTGTTAAATAGATATATTACTACAATAGATTTCAATTGTTTCTTTTTGTACTTTTTTAAACATGGCAACTATAAAGTTTAAAATTACATATCTACATTTTTCCCTCTGAAATGGCCTGGAAATAACAGCATACCAGTAGCAATGACCACATTTAACACTCAGATCTTGGTGTCATTTTCTTTTAAAAGGAAATATAGCTGCCTAGAGAAATGGTTGATTTCACAACTGAGGCAGAGTAAGTGTAAGATGAGCTCAGAACATCCTATTTCACAAAAAGTAAAGGATTATTCAAAAAATAATGGGGTTTAAAACTTCCCTGGTGGTACAGTGGATAAGAATCTGCCTTGCAATACAGTGGACAACAGTTCAGTCTCTAGTCCATAAAGATCCACATGCTGTGGTGCAACGAAGCCTGCGCACCGTAACTGCCGAGACCACACTCCAGGACCCGAGAGCCACGGCTGACGAGCCGCTGTGCCAGATCCACTGCGCCTGCGCTCTGCAGTTACCAAAGCGCACGTACCCAGAGACCGTGCTCTGCAACAGGAGAAGCGACCACGATGAGAAACCCGAATACCACAGCTGGGAAGGGGCCCTGCTCTCCACAACGAGAGAGCCCGTGCACAGTAACGGAGACCCAGCGCAACCACAAATAAACAAATACGAAATAATGGGGTACGTGAAAGTGACACTAAATGATTACTGGAGTTCCCCCAGGCAAACCTAGCATAATCTGAGCATCAGAATGCACGAAGCTAGTAACAGATTATAACCTATTTAATAAAATAAGAATCTACGAGTCCATATCCAGTGAAATAAATAGGAAGAGATCATGCTTCCTTATAGCAGGATATCAACCAATAAAGGAAAACAATGATGGAGACAAAAGATCATCAGTTCGGTTCGGTTCAGTTCAGTTCAGTCGCTCAGTCGTGTCTGACTCTTTGCAACCTCGTGAACTGCAGCCTCAATGGATACTAAAGCTAGCTGGGTAAAAGTTTTATGAGAAATGGCACTATTTACCTATTTTCAAAATGTCTTCCCATATATAAATTACAAAAACTATATAGATATCTAGTTTAGAAGGATCATTTTTAAACTTACAACTGAAAAAATTACCAAGGGAAACCAGAATTAATTATGCAGTCTTGTTGCCTTTGAGTTTTAAAATACCACTGAGAGATTAAAACTACCCCTCTACCCCAAATCTGATGAAGGAAAATTATCCTTGTCTAACTGTGGTTTACAAATCACTATCAGTGTCATCTGAATTCTTTTTACAAAATCTTTATAAGATGTAAGAGGCAGAAAGCCTTCACATTCCAAGGAAGATGGCAACAACAAGAGCAATTAAAAATATTATTTACAGAACTAATTAGTAAATTTAATAAGGATATAAGTGAGAAAAATAATATATGAAATTACACTGCCATTTTTATAGCTATATTTGTTATTGTCATTCTTTAAAATGATATAATTTTAAGTAGTATCAGATATCTTTTATAAACCTTACATAGACTCTTTAAAAACATTTCATATAATTTTTAAAACAAAAATAATCACAATGGTAAAAAACTTCATAATGACAGGTCAAAAACTAGGAAATTACTATAACATTAGATATTTGGGGATTTCTTTCTTTCTTTTTTTTTTTGGCTATGCACTGCGGCTTATGGGATCTTAGTTCCCAAGCTAGAACTTCAACCTAGGCACCAGCAGTGAGAGCACCAAGTCCTAACTACCGGCCAGTCAGGGAATTCCCCTAGATATTCTATTCTTAAACAGACTATATAACAAAAAAGCCAAGTTTATTGCCCAGCTAAATAATTTTGATTGTTAAAAAAACAATAATGTCTTAATTACACATGTTCTGTAGTCAGAACAATTTAAATCAAGTAATGAGTAGGCACAAACCATAATGATGTGCTGTGCTAAGTTGCTTCAGTCACGTTCGACTCTTTGCCGCCCATGGACTGTAACCCACCAGGCTCCTCTGTCCATGGGATTCTCCAGGCAAGAAGACTGGAGTGGGTTGCCATGCCCTCCTCCAGGGGATCTTTCCTACCTAGGGATCAACTCGTGGCTCTTGCATTGCAAGCAGATTCTTTACTGCTGAGACATCAGGGAAGTCCACAAACCAGGATATCTACCCTCAAAGTTAAAAATTCAATCATATGTCAACAGCTGTATAAACAGAAGATAAGGTGACTTATTAATTTGTTTGTTTGATTATTTATAAGATAGCATGTTTGGGGTGTGGCCAAGATGGCAGAGTAGGAAGACCCTTGAGCCCACCTCCTTTCATGGCACACCAAAACCACAACTGCTTACAGAGAAACAGTCTATGAGAATGACCTAAAGACTAGCAGAAGACTTTCCACAACTGAAGACAAAAAGAAGGAGCTACAATGAGACCCACAGGTGTGGCCAAGGTGCGACAAGCTCAGGAACAACAAACACCCCTAGCGACTCTAAATGAAACAACACCACAACTGCAGAGGCCTTCCCCGAAGAGTGAAGAGTCTGAGCCCCATGTTGGGCTCCTAGGCCCAGGGGTCTTGCACCAGGAAGATAAGCCCCCAGAACAACTGGCTCTGAAGATCAGTGGGGCCTTTAGGAAACAGGCTCCACTTTTAAAAGACCCAAAAATGTTTCACATGCTCTAAGTACAAGCAAAGAGGCAGGAGTCTGAAAGTAGCTGGGGTTAGACCCACCTGCTGATCTTAGAGAGCCTGTCAGAGAGGGAGAAGGCAACTGGCATGTCTACTAAGGACAGAAACTCTGAGGGCAGCCAATTCTGGAGTCCGATCTATCTTGACAGCACCTGCACCGGCAGGCGCCATTTTGGAATTTTCCCTCTGATCTAATTAGTATTGGAGCTCACTCTGCCAACCAGTGGGCCCACAGAAGCCAAGCAGCCAGCAGCCTGGGAACCAGCTCTGTCTACCAGTGAGCCCACAGCCACAGCAAGAGACAGAACCCCATATCTAACTGAGCCAAAGGCAAACCCATTGACCAGCGTGCTCACAGAAACTGACCCCACACAACAGATAAGCCCTTGCAGCTCACACAGAGGACATCCCCAAAAGCTTATCATTATGGTGACCACAGGAAAGCATGCAAATGGGCCCACAGGACATCCCCTACATAAAGCCACTCCTCCAGTATTAGGAGACATAACCACCCACCTAGAAATAAACACAGAAAAATAAACACAGAGGATTAGACAAAATGAGGAGACAGAGGAATATGTTCCAAATGAAGGATTAAGACAAAAACATCAGAAAAAGAACTACACAAAGTGGAGATAAGAAACCTATCTGCTTGATTAACGATGGTCATGATTAAAGGTGCTCACCAAAGTCAGGAGAAGAATGGATGAACATAGTGTGAGAATTTAAACACAGAGTCAGGAAACATAAAGTAGACCAAACAGAGCTGAAGATTACAATAACTGAAATTTAAAAATACACTAGAAGGATGCGACAGTAGATACACAATGCAGAAGAATGGGCCAACACACACACAGAATAGTGGAAACCACCCAGGTGGGCCCCGTTTAAGACCACTGGAACAACCTCAAGCATAACGTTCACATTACAGGGGTCCCAGAAGGTGGTGCAGTGGTAAAGAATCTGCCAGGAGACGCAAGAGACATGGGTTCAATCTCTGGGCTGGGAAGATCCCCTAGAGTAGGAAATGGCAACTCATTCCAGTGTTCTTGTCTGGAAATTTCCACAGACAGAACATGGGAGGCTACAGTCCATGGGGTCGTCACAAACAATCAGACATGGTTGAGTGACTAAGCACAAATGAGGCAGAAAACATACCTGAATAAATAATAGATGAAAACTTCCCTAACCTGGAAACAGATATTCAGGTTCGAGAAGGAGAGAGTCCCCAACAAGATAAATCCAAAGAGGTCTAATCCAAGGCACATTAAAATTAAAATGACAAAAATTAAATATAGAGAATCTTAAAAGCAGCAAGAGAAAAGAAATCAGTTATATACAAGGAAATTCCCATAAGGTTATTGGCTGATTTTTCAACAGAAACTGCAAGCCAGAGAGAGTGGCAGGATAGCTTCAAAGCAATGAAAGGAAAAAGCTAAAACCAAGAATATTTTACCTGGCAAGGTTATTATTCAGATGTAAAGCAGAACTAAAGAATTTTATAGACAAGCAAAAGATAAAAGAGTTCATCACTAAACTGTTCTTATATGAAATGTTTAAAAGGACTTTTCTAAGCAGAAAAGAAAAGGTTACAACTAGAAATAAGGAAATTATGAGAGAAAAAAAATCTCACCAGTCAAGGTAAATATATAGTAAAGATAGCAAGTCAACTATGTATAGAGCTAGCATAAAACATGTCTTAAATGACATTTCAGACTCGGATACAATTAATATCTACTGAATATTCCACCCCAAAACAGCAGAATACACATTTTTTAAGAGTACATTGAACATTCCTCAGAATAGATAACATGTTAGCTACAAAAAAAGTTTCAAGAACTATAAGACTGCAATCATATCAAGCATCTTTTCCACCACAAAAGTATGAAACTAAAAATCAACTATAAGGAAAAAAGCTGCAAAAAACACAAACACATGGAGTATAAATAGTATGCTTACTAAACAGCCAATAACTGACAAAATCAAGAGGAAACAAAAAATACTTGGAGAAAAATAAAAACTAATACAAAATTTGTGTGTGTGTGTGTGTGTGTGTGTGTGTGTGTGTGTGCGTTAGTTGCTTAGGCATGTCCAGCTCTTTGCAACCCCATGGACTGTGGCCCACCAGGCTCCTTTGTCCATGGAATTCTCCAGGCAAGAATACTGGAATAGGTAGCCATTTCCTTCTCCAGGAGATATTTCTGACCCAGGGATCGAACCCAGATCTCCTGCATTGCAGGCAGATTTAGCAACTGTACAAGCCACTATGGGATGGGACAAAAACAGTTTTAAGAGGGAAGTTTACAATGATACAAGCCTACTTCAGGAAACAAGAAAAAATCTCATATAGACAATCTAACCTTAAACCTAAAGAAATTAGAAAAAGAACAACAAACAAACCCCAAATTTAGTAGAAGGAAAGAAATCATAAAGATCAGAGCAGAAATAAATGAAATAGGAGACTGAAAAAAAATATATATATAAAAAAATTCAATGGAACTAAGACCTGATTCTTTGAAAAATAACCAAAATTCATTTCCTTCTCCAGGGGATCTTCCCAACCCAGGGATCGAACCTGGGTCTCCTGTATTCAGGCAGACGCTTTAACCTCTGAGCCACCAGGGAAGCAGCAATAAAATTTCAGTCAGACTCAATTAGGAAAAAAGTCAGAGGGCCCAAACAGATCAAATCAGAAATGAAAGAGAACTTATAGCTGACACCAGAGAAATACAAAGACTCATAGAGATTACTATAAACAATTACACACAATATATTGGACAACCTAGAAGAAATGGATAAATTCCTAGAAACATACAATCTTCCAAGATATGAAAAGACCAATTACCAGCAGCAAAACTGAATCAGTGATTAAAATATAAAAACAAAAAAAAACTCCACCCAAAACGTAAAGTTTGGGGCCAGATGGCTTTGCAGATGAGTTTACCAAGCATTTAAAGATGAATTCATAGCTTTCCTTCTCAAACTTTTCCAAAAGAAACTGAAGATAAAGGATTATTTCCAAACTTATTCTGTGAGGCCAGTGTTACCCTGAGACCAAAACAAGACAGACAACCACAGAAAGGAATGAAGGAAAGAAAGAAAGAAAGAAACTATAAGCCAGTATCATGATGATCATAGAAGCAAAAATCTTCAACAAAATACTAGCAAAGAGAATTCAGCAGTACATTAAAATGATCATATACCATGATCAAGTGGGATTTATCCCAGGGGTACTAGGATGTACAATATCCCACAAACCAATCTATAAAAATCATATGATTATCTCAATGCATGCACTGGGATTTTCTTAGCAAGAATTCTGGAGTGGGTTGCCATTTTCCTCTCCAGGGAATCTTCCTGACCTACAGATTGAACCTTCATCTCTTGCATTGCAGGCAGATTCTCTACCACGGAGCCATCAGGGACACCCATGATTATCTCAACAGATGAAGAAAAGGCTTTGAAGAAGATTTAATAACCACTTTATGATTAAAAACTCTCAACATGTATACAATCATATAAGAAATGAAGCACTAGTCTATGTTCAATACAGGATACAGGATGCTTGGGGCTGGTGTACGGGATGATCCAGGGAGATGGTGTGGGGGGCGGCGGGGGGGGGGGCTTCGGCTTTGGGAGATCGTGTACATCTGTGGCTGATTCATGTCAGTGTATGGCAAAACCAATGCAGGATTGTGAAATGGAATGAAGTATTAAATTTAAAAAAAGAAACTCTCAGAGCCGACGTTGGTAGGTCTACGCGATTCGGCCCGACGCGCCCCCCTCGCGACATCATGGTGGCGTACTGGCGACAGGCTGGACTCAGCTACATCCGATACTCCCAGATCTGTGCAAAAGCAGTCAGAGATGCACTGAAGACCGAATTCAAAGCAAACGCCATGAAGACTTCTGGCAGCAGCGTAAAAATTGTGAAAGTGAAAAAGGAATGATCTACCCTGAGTACAGCCTGAATGCTGCATGTTCAAGGTGAAGCTGTGGACACACATAGCAGATTGGAAACCCATCTCCCTTCATGGAAAAAAAACAATACCTGCCTTGTTCATAGATTGACAGTGCCAGTAAATTAAAGTACTGTTCACTCTGAAAAAAAAATAAATAAATAAAAATAAAAAAAGAAACTCTCAACAACGTGGGCACAGAAGGAACACACCTCAACATAATATAGATCATCTATGACAAACCTACCACCACATTCAAAGATGAAAAGCTGAAAGCATTTCCTCTAATATCAAGAAGTTGAAAGCATTTCCTCTAAGATCAAGAATAAGACAGAGATGTCCACTCTCACCAAGTTTATTCAACATAACATTGGAAGTCCTAGCCAAAGCAATTATACAAGAAAAAGATATAAAGGGAATCCAAACTGGAAAGAAAGAAGTAAAACTGTCACTGTTTACAGATGACAAGATACTATATACAGAAAATTCCCAAGATGCCATCAAAAAAAACTAGAATTTATCAATGAATTCAGTAAAGTTGCAGGATATAAAATGAATATTCAGTGTTTTTATGCAATGAGAGTCCCTTGGAGATCCAACCAGTCCATTCTGAAGATCAACCCTGGGATTTCTTTGGAAGGAATGATGCTAAAGCTGAAACTTCAGTACTCTGGCCACCTCATGCAAAGAGCTGACTCATTGGAAAGGACTCTGATGCTGGGAGGGATTGGGGGCAGGAGGAGAAGGGGACGACTGAGGATGAGATGGCTGGATGGCATCACGGACTCGATGGACATGAGTCTGAGTGAACTCCAAGACATGGTGATGAACAGGGAGGCCTGGCTTGCTGTGTGATTCATGGGGTTGCAAAGAATCAGACACGACTGAGCAACTGAACTTGAACTTGAACTTAATGCAATGATAATGAACTACTGAAAAGAGAAATTAAGAAATAAATCTCAGGCTTCCAAGGTGGCTCAGTGGTAAAGAATCTGCCTGCCAATACAGGAGACACAGGTTCAATCCCTGATCCAGGAAGATTCCACATGCCACGAAGTAACTAAGCCCATCTGCCACAACTATTGACTCTGCGCTCTATAACCTGGGAGCTGCAATTATTGGGCCTACATGCTGCAGCTACTGAAGTCCGTTTGCCCTAGGGCCATGTGTTTTAGTCACTCAGTCATGTCCAACTCTTTGTCATCCCACCAAACTCCTGCGTCTCTGGAATCCTCCAGGCAAGAATACTGGGATGGGCTGCCATCTCCTTCTCCCTATGGCCCATGCTCTGCAATAAAAGAAGCCACCGTAATGAGAAGTCCACACACCACAAGCCCCCACTCGTCACAACTAGAGAAAAGCCCACAAAGTAGTGAAGACCCAGCACATACAAAAATAAATAAAATTATAAAAAAGAAAATAATCTCATTTATTCATAATTTCATGGAAAAGAAATACACTTAGGAATAAATATACCTAGCAATAAATCTAACCAAGGAGGTAAAAGACTTGTACTCTGAAAACTATTAAACTATTAGACACTGATGAAAGTGATGAGAATACAAATGGAGAGACACACTGTGTTCATGGACTGGAGGAATTAATATTGTTAAAATTACTGTACTACCCAAGGAAACCTACAGAGTCAATATAATCCCAATGGAATTTTTCATAGAACTAGGATGAATAATTCTAAAATTTGTGTGGAAACACAAAAGATCTCTAATGGCCAAAGCAACCTTGAGATCAAGAACGATGCTGGAGGCATCACAACCCTTGATTACACACTGATTTGTCTCCTCAGGTAAGCAAAAATAAACAAATGAGATAACATCACACTAAAACCTTTTGCATAGTGAAATAAATTGTCAATAAAATGAAAATGCAGCCTATTGAGTAGAAGATATTTGTAACTGACACATGTGATGATGGGTAATATCTAGACTATACAAAGAACTTACATAACTCAACATCAAACAATCCTACAACTTGATTCAAAAATGGGCAGAGGATCTGAACAGACATTTTCCCAAAAAGTACATGCAGATGGCCAACAAACACATGAAAAGATACTCAGTATCTCAAATTATCAGAGGAATGCAAATGAAAACCACAGCAAGATACCGCCTTATACCTGTAAGAATGGCTATCATCAAAAAGATAACAAGTAAGTGTTGGTGAGGATATGGTGAAAAAGGAACCCTGTGCATTGTTGGTGGGACTGAAAATTGACTCAGACACTATGAAAACAGTATGGTGCTTCTTCAAAAAATTGAAAAGAGAACTACCACTTGATCAAGGAATTTCACTTCTGGGTATTTTTTACAAAACAAAAACATTTATTCCAAAAGATATATGCACCCC
>SJYC01010254.1:0-15889 GCA_006408675.1 Madoqua kirkii | reverse complement strand
AGTTCATGATCTGAGCCACAGTCAGCTCCTGGTCTTGTTTTTGCTGACAGTATAGAGCTTCTCCATCTTTGGCTGCATAGAACATAATCAATCTATTTTGGTGTTGACCATCTGGTGATGTCCATGTGTAGAGTCTTCTCTTGTGTTGTTGGAAGAGGGTGTTTGCTATGACCAGTGCATTTTCTTGGCAAAACTCTGTTAGTCTTTGCCCTGCTTCATTCCGTATTCCAAGGCCAAATTTGCCTGTTACTCCAGGTGTTTCTTGACTTCCTACTTTTGCATTCCAGTCCCCTATAATGAAAAGGACATCTTTTGGGGGTGTTAGTTTTAAAAGGTCTTGTAGGTCTTCATAGAACCGTTCAACTTCAGCTTCTTCAGTGTTACTGGTTGGAGCATAGACTTGGAGTACTATGAGCAGGCAGCAGGCTGGACTTGGTCCTCTGGTTGGCTGGCCAGTTTCAGGGCCATCACCATAGTTACATGTTCCTCAGCCCTTATTCCTCCCTCCCCATTGTGGTACTGTTTCCTCTTTAAAGCTGTCTTTATGTTTGTTTTAAATGAAGAGTTGTGTGCCATGTTATTTCCTGCAGGTAGAGTCTTCCGCTAAATGGAGCTTAGGAAAAAAAATACAGTCTTCCCATTTGCGGATAAGGAAGTTGAGGCCCAGTTTGGATCTATCAAAGAGTTGAGTAGCACTAAAGCCAGCATTTGAAGATGCTTTGAACTAAGACTCTAGAAGAACTGTCACATTGCAATCAATTACTATAATGTGGCTTATAATATATATATTATATTTTTAAGCACAGAAACCAAGACACGAAATTTAATCAAGGTTCTTTTCAGACCTACGGTCTGTATTATACTGGCTCGGCCTGATATAAGCATGTTCTCTCATCGGTCGATGGCTGGTTACGATGCTTCCACTTGGGTTAGTCAGGCAGCCAGGGACTGGTGGAAGCAGGGAAGCAATGTTTACTACAGCAAAGATCTACAGGTGTCAGCATAAAGCTGAAGCAAAAAGCTTCGTATGAGTAAAGAAGATCTAGATAATCGCTATCATAATCTTTTACTGGCAGACAGAGTTAAAGTCCAGTACAGTAAGTCCCTGACATGAGAACGTTACAACTTTGAAGATGAGAATATGCATCTAGTTCAGCAAGAAACCAAAACCTGTGCCATCAACATCAGGCATGAGGAAAGTTAGAGCTGGCATTCCATCTCCTATTGCTTATGACCCTTCAGCTCTACCATCTCCCACCTCCTCTCTCTTCCAGTCAGCAACTCTTCTGGCCTTTTCACTTGATGCCAACCCTTGAATGCCAGCTGTAATACTGGACTACTGCACTTTTCAAGGTACTGTAGTGTAAGACTAAAAATGTTTGATTTTTTGTGCTTCTTTTTTATTATTTGTGTGAAAACTATTATAAACCCATTATAGTACAATACCAAGTAGCCATTTGTATTAGTTGAGTACTAGGCCGAAGAACTGATGCTTTTGAACTGTGGTGTTGGAGAAGACTCCTGAGAGTCCCTTGGACTGCAAGGAGATCCAACCAGTCCATTCTGAAGGAGCTCAACCCTGGGTTTTCTTTGGAACGAATGATGCTAAAGCTGAAACTCCAGTACTTTGGCCACCTCATGAGAAGAGTTGATTCATTGGAAAAGACTCTGATGCTGGAGGGATTGGGGGCAGGAGGAGAAGGGGATGACCGAGGATGAGATGGCTGGATGGCATCACTGACTTGATGGACGTGAGTCTGAGTGAACTCCGGGAGCTGGTGATGAACAGGGAGGCCTGGCTTGCTGCGATTCATGGGGTCGCAAAGAGTCAGACACGATTGAGCAGCTGAACTGAACTGAAGCTAACTTTTCTGGACTTACAAATTGGCCTTACAAACATACTCTCAGAATGAAATTCATTCGTATGTAGGGGACTTAATGGATTGTGTTTTTTTAAAGATGAATTTACTACTAGTTAAAATATGTCAGGAGAGAATGAAATATTTTCCTGAAGTACCTTACCTGCCTCCTGAGAAATCTGTATGCAGGTCAGGAAGCAACAGTTAGAACCAGACATGGAACATTAGACTGGTTCCAAAGTGGGAAAGGAGTAAGTCAAGGCTACTCTGCTTATTTAACTTATACGCAGAGTACATAATGCAAAATGCTGGGCCAGATGACACACAAGCTGGAATCAAGATTGCTGGGAGAAATATCAATAACCTCAGATATGCAGATGACACCACCCTTATGGCAGAAAGTGAAAAGGAACTAAAGAGTTTTTTGATGAAAGTGAAAGAGGAGAATGAAAAGCTGGCTTAAAACTCAACATTCAAAAAACAAAGATCAAGGCATCCAGTCCCATCACTTCGTGGCAGACAGATAGAGAAACAATGAAAAAAGTGACAGACTTAATTTTCTTCAATTCCAAAAATCACTACAATTGGTAACTGCAGTCATGAAACTAAAAGATGCTTGCTCCTTGCAAGAAAAGTTATGACAAACCAAACAGCATATTAAAAAGCAGAGACATTACTTTGCCAACAAAGGTCCATCTAGTCAAAGCTATGGTTTTTCCAATAGTCATGTAGGGATGTGAGAGTTGGACCATAAAGAAAGCTGAGCGCTGAAACACTGATGCTTTTGAACTGTGGTGATGGAGAAGACTCTTGAGAGTCTCTTGGACTGCAAGGAGATCAAACCAGACAATTCTCAAGGAAATCAACCCGAATGTTCACTGGAAGGACTGATGCTGAAGCTGAAGCTCCAATACTCTGGCCACCTGATGCAGAAAACTGACTCACTGGAAAAGACGCTATTGCTGGGAAAGACTGAAGACAGGAGGAAAAGGGGACAACAGAGGATGAGATAGTTGGATGGCATCACCGACTTGATAACATGAGTCTGAGTAGGCTCTGGGAGTTGGTGATGGACAGGGAAGCCTGGATGCTACAGTCCGTGGAATTGCAAAGAGTTAGACACGACTGAGTGACTGAACTGAACTGAATGCCTATTTTATCCTCTTAAAAGTTTTGTCTCAGAATTTACCCAGAGTTTTGAGTTCCATGAAGAATACAGTAATACTCGCTAGTGCTTCCCTCATGGCTTGGTGATAAAGAATCTGCCCACCAATGCAGGAGACACGGATTTGATCCCTGGGTCGGGAAGATCCCCTGGAGAAGGAAATGGCAACCCATTCCAGTGTTCTTGCCTGGAGAATCCCAGGGATGGGGGAGCCTGGTGAGCTGCCATCCATGGGGTCGCACAGAGTCAGACATGACTGAAGCGACTTAGCAGCAGCAGCAGCAGCAGTCAGTACTCCTGCCTGGAGAATTCCATGGACAGAGGAGCCTGGTGAGCTATACAGTCCATGGGGTTGCAAAAGAGTTGGAGGTGACTTAGTGACTAAACAACAGCAACATTAATCTCATAGATTCTTCTGTAACCCATTTCCTACTTCTTCAATTTTTAGATTTTGAGGAATGAATTCATCCCTATTTCATTCGAGGCCTGTATGTTTTCTCTTTAGCCATGGGCCAATTTAGCACTATTTATTTTAACTTTCATATTTTATATTATTTTATCAGTATCTATTCTAATGGCTACTAATGAAAGAAGCATACAAAAAGCCTTAATCATAAATGTTATTTTACTTTGTGAGGAAAACAAAGCAAATCAACAAATTATATAAACAAAAATATTCAGCAAAGAAGTAACTTTAGATATGACACCAACTGTGGTATAAAAACAAACCATGAATATGTGTGTGATTCTGCCCTCATTCCAATTTATAATTTTTCTTTTTGAAATTCAATGATGTTAATTTTGCTTTATGCTTCTTTCATTATTGTGTTATAAAGTGACCCTTGAAGAATTTTGTTTCTTGAGACCACATTTGATCATAAGCAGAATTTGGCCCTAATTAAAATAAGATTATCATGGGATACTGTATCAAAGAAATGTGCTTCTGAGGTGGGTATTCTTTTACCTATTTTCCTTTAATAGATATAATGAAGGCCAGAACATTTTACCCTTTTCAAATAACAACTCTTTGGAAAATATGTCTGGCCTTGGTAAACAGATTTTTATGTTCAAATGGAAGATTAAATGAGCCTTACTCTTTGGAAAATATGTCTGGCTTTGGCAAACAGATTTTTATGTTTGAATGAAAGATTAAATTAGCCTTAGCCATTTCTTAATGCATAGAGAAAACTCCTAGAAGAAACAAAGATGAATGTCTACAGAGTTTTGTTTTCTGAGGAAAATGACTGTGTTTATTAGTTTGATTATTCAGTATACTGAGGTTAAACACAATAGGACATCTTGTAAAACAATTTTTGTAATAATTTTATGGAGTAGACTAAACTGCCATTAAGAAAAGAGCCCCAAAGTACGTGGCTCCAAGAACAATGAAGTTTATTTGTCTCGCAGCTCACAAGGCAAGAGAAGCACCCCAGCTTGGTGGGCAGCTCTGCGTCAGTCACTGGAGACCCAGGCTGGCAACAGCTCTGCCCTCAACAGCTGGTATGCAGGGCTGTTCAGGTCTAGCTGGTCAAGAAGGGGAAAGAGAGGGAGTCTCCGGCCAGGGAGATCCACTTAAGCAGATAAGGCAAAAGTTCTTCAAGCCACTTGTACTCACATTCCATGGGCAAGTATCCAGCCCCATGGCCACACCTGGTGCCATGGCAGACTGGGAAATCATGGCAGTCCCTCTATGGGCCCAGAAGGAAGAGGGGAAAACAGAAATAGTGGACAACTGCGGTCTCCACATACTCTAATTATGGTGATTCACAAATCACCAACCACATGCATTGCAAAGGTCTCTAGAATGGCCCCTAAAGCAATAAAATGTAAGAAATAAACAGGTTCCGTTTTTTCTACTATGAAAATATTAAGCAAGGTAGAAACTAAGGCAGGTCTCTTTGATTTTATGTCACCACATCAAAAAGATTTTTTTTTTGTACCAAACACAAAAAGGAAATACCCCACTTAAAATAAATCATGTTCTAAAAGCTGGGAATTTGTTTTCTCATAGAAACAATGTTCTAAAAATGGCCAGGTTCCAAAATTATTTCAAAAGGGCTCATTTACCTCCTGCGGTACATCTGCAATGAAAGATACTGGAACACAAAACTGTACTGCAGCACTCAAGATGTGAGCCAGAAATAATTTTTTAAAATATTTTCAGTAAGGAAATTAAGTTTAATTAGAGAAGGATATGGTGGGGGGAGTGGGAAATGAATATTAATATTTTTAATATAAAGTCAAAGTGAACTCTCAGAAGTATTCTGGTGGTGGTTTTTAATTTAAAAACACACCAAAATGTGCAGCCCTCTTTCGAGGTTAATCATAAGCAAAATGAATATGCTTACCAGCCATGCATTACAGGTAGATTTTTGGAATAACATGGGAGGGAGAATATAATGAACAGCGGTGTACAAGGAGAAGAGTCTAAAGGTAACCAGGAAAGAGAACAGAAGGGAGGAAAAATCTCCTGTGCTCAAGCCTCTAGTGTACAAGGCGTGAATAAAGAGATGAGCAGAAGGAAACACACAGCTGAGTGTGGAGGAAAGGAACCAAGGCGGACACAGGCATCCATCTAGAGGGAAGGATGGGAATAATGAGGTTTGAGTTTTCCCTGATCCCACCTCCAGGATGTTGATTACTGCCTGCCAGGAGGGTCTCAGACTGGTAGAGGCAGCATGCACATGACCACAGGGAGAGAAAGTTCACGATATAAGAGGAATCTAGGGAGTGACTGACTTCTATTTCATTTCACTCTAATTGGCACAAGGAAAATTTGTGGTTTAAAATTAAGAAAAGAAAAACATATCAAAATGCAAATTAGAGGGCCCACCTGGTGGTTCAGTGGTTGAGGATCCGCCTTCCAGTGCAGGGGATATGGGTTCGATCCCTGGTCGGGGAACTAAAATCCTACATGCTCCAACAAAGAGTTCACATGACACAACTAAGCCCCTGTGCCAGATGGAAGAGGTCCTTGAGCCCCAACGAAGACCCAGCACAGCCAAAAGAAAAGTCAACTAGAAGAATCTTGATAGCAGAAAAGATACACCTGAACGGGGCCCCTATGAAGGTAATTCTGTGCATCTTTGAAGTACACATAATTTTTTTCTCTCAAGCTGTTTTATTTCAATGCAACTTGATAGTTCCTTAATACAAAAGGACTTCTAAAGATGCTTGATCTTGAGTAAAAAGGCAATTTTGAGCAGCTTGATCCAGGGTTAAGTCTTGTGTCTTAAATACAGTGGAAAGCCGTTCCCCACGAGCATGGCTAACTGCTCACAGCCCATTGATTGCAGAATCACCAAGGGATGTGGTTTCTCTCGCTTGACAACCGCACGTACTATAATCAGAAAGACATGACATTGGGCTCCTCCAAAATTGCATCGAATTGCTTTCTGAGCAGTGCTTGGTCTAACAGTGGCACTGGCCACAAAGAACCATCACCACAGGTATCACCAGCCCACCCAGCCTTTTCAAAGACTGAATATGAAACAGAGGTTTCTTTAACTTCTGAAAATAAAAGCACCTTCTGAAAATAAATATAAATTCTCAAATTGGCTGCAAACTATTGAATCAAATGCTCTTTGTGGTTTCAGAGACTATTAAGACAACCCCAAACCTCTCAGCACAATTTCACTCACAAATTTCTCTTATCCTGGTTTATTGCTGCATTGACTATTTTGCAGAGTGAGTGAATGAGTTCAGTCGCTCAGTCATGTCCGATTCTTTGCGTCCCCATGAATCGCAGCATGCCAGGCCTCCCTGTTCATCACCATCTCTTGGAGTTCAATCAGACTCACGTCCATTGAGTCCATGATACCATCCAGCCATCTCATCCTTGGTCATCCCCTTATCTTCCTGCCCCCAATCCCTCCCAGCATCAGAGTCTTTTCCAATGAGTCAATTCTTCTCATGAGGTGGCCAAAGTACTGGAGTTTCAGCTTTAGCATCATTCGTTCCAAAGAAATTCCAGGGCTGATCTCCTTCAGAATGGACTGGTTGGATCTCCTTGCAGTCCAAGGGACTCTCAAGAGACTTCTCCAACACCACAGTTCAAAAGCATCAATTCTTTGGTGCTCAGCCTTCTTCACAGTCCAACTCTCACATCCATATATGACCACAGGAAAAACCATAGCCTTGACTAGACAGACCTTAGTTGGCAAACTAATGTCTCTGCTTTTGAATATACTATCTAGGTTGGTCATAACTTTTCTTCCAAGGAGTGTCTTTTAAAATTTCATGGCTGCAGTCACCATCTGCAGTGATTTTGGAGCCCCCCAAAATAAAGTCTGACACTGTTTCCACTGTTTCCCCATCTACTTCCCATTAAGTGATGGGACTGGATGCCATGATCTTCATTTTCTGAATGTTGAGCTTTAAGCCAACTTTTTCACTTTCCTCTTTCACTTTCATCAAGAGGCTTTTTAGCTCCTCTTCAGTTTCTGCCATAAGGGTGGTGTCATCTGAATATCTGAGGTTATTGATATTTCTCCCGGCAATCCAAGTTATTGACACAAGGAATAGAAATGGTGTGTAGCTTAATAAATACAAATGTTTGTCTGCATCCAGCCTTGAGTCTTAACCCTGAGTCTAATTCGCTGCATGATGAGCAGTCCTCAGACATCTCTGGCTCTGATTCCTCAACCAGTAATCGAAGACATTGGATGAAATGAGCTTAAGACCCCATCCAGCTCAACTGACAGGCAGTAATTCAAGTTTTCTCAGCTTTAGTTTGTCCGTAACAATGGACTTGACTGCTTTACAGAGAGCTTCATCAATCGGTTCAGCCAAATCACCTGGCTTATCAGTATTTTTCATTTGAAGTAATAACTTCTGAGTGAGGATGTTTATCAGCAGAATGGACACACACAAAAAACAAACAAACAACTATGTGAAGAAACTGTTCTGTCTCATACTTGCCCACCTGATATTGGTGCTGACTTCTGAATCATCACCAGGGCATTCCTCTCCCCGTTCCTAATGAAGAGGCTGGGTTTCTGGTCTCACACTTGACTCACTGTCCCACCATGAGATAGAAGGGAAAGCATCTCACTAAAACATCAGGCCTTTGACCTGAAACTTCTGATGTCTATAGTAAGAGTAAGGATAAAGGCTACCTTGAACTGGGGCCCCTTCTAGGTCAGATCACATTATTTGGTAAATATTCATTATCATCATCTCTGTTTATACATACAGAGATGAAGGCCCAGACAGATAAACAACCTGAAGTCAGCCCTATTAGCCCTAATCTAGATGCTAATCCATTCACTTCCAGGTTGCCTGGAGGCATCTACCCAGCTCTGTTCTCAAGAGTGGGGCAAGAATAAACAGGAGGATGAAGAAGGGTTAAAAACTGACAACCAGCATTAGAAGACTTCAATATACTTCATTCTCAAATAGTCTATGGCTTTTGCTAATTGTCCTTGCTCAGGCTCAGGACTCTGAAGGGAGCTCTGAAAAGTGCTTAATTTGCTTTTCATCTGTCTAACAAAAAGACTCATGCAAGCACCTCTTCTATGCATAGTGACTGCTAAATTGGCTGCTGGAGAGCCTGTCTGAAAGAAGAGAACACTCCAAGATGCTATCCACACCCTGGGAGGATTATATTCTGGTCTTAGAAACCTTTCAAACCTCCTTTAAACCTATGTTATTTCCCAATGCATCGTCTCTTCTGCCCATGTTACTTTCTGCCCATACTAAGAAATTAGGGTATCACCATAGTGTACTTTCTCTCGGTTTTAGAAACTTGAATTTTATTTATTCATGTGAATTCTTCACTATCTCTAAAATATATCCTAAGGATGTCCTTTGAGCACTCACTACTTTACTACTCATGTAAAGTAGTTCCTACCCCCAGATCACTATCTCCCTTTTCCAACTCCAGACTACTGGAAAGGCAGAAGTTAAAATGACCTGCCATGGGGTCTCTATCAGTTTCCTTTTTCTGCAGAGCACTCAGGTCTAGGGATTGATTGCCAAGGACTGGAATTTTAGCTCCCATGTTTCATTCTGTCTTGCTTTTTAAAACTTAACTTGTTCCTAATAACTCCTTTATATTCCTTTATTTGTGGCTACATAAAATGGCCAGAGAGGACTAGACTCCTTACCTACACAGACCCCCAGAGTTACAGTCATGATTATTCTTTTACTATATTACAGGAGAAGGGAAATTGACATGCTATTTATCTCTGATTAATTCCTGACACTTGGATCTAGTAGTTTTTGTTTTAACCAACACTTCCCTAGGAAACAGCAGGTGCTAAAATTAAAACACAGAACCAAAAAACATCTCTGCCCTGAGGGAAATAAAAAGATCTCTTTTTGACTTACTCTCTGAAGCTGTCCAGGGCTGAATTGATTATCTCCTTCCGTCTAGAATCACTACAGTATTATGCAGTTTTTCCTGCAGCTTGACATGCTGTCATGACCCCTATTAGTACGTGGACGTCACAGTTTTGAGGGCAGCAAGAAACACGAGCTAATTCTTCATAAAGTATCCAGTCTTTGTACACTTATTTGTTATAAAGCCCTGGTGGCCTGTATTCTTTACAGGATGATGACTGTTTTGGAAACCAATGCTCAGAAATCAATATACAATTGAATGCTAGGAGTGAAGTCACATAATAAGGTTAAAAAATAAATAAATAACAGAGTTATGTTCACTGAGTATTATGTTCCTGGTGCAAATGAAGCTTAACTTTTTTTTTTTCTTAACTGGATTTCTGAACTGCTCTTTGGGTCATTATTAGAAGCTGAAGCAAGCCTTCTATGTCTCTTCTCTTTCAATGGCACTAATCATTTTAATTCCTGATCCATATGCTCAGAATATTAGAGCTAGATGTGACATTTAAGGTAATTCTATAAGCCCTTGCTGTGAAAGGAATGCAGACCCACATGTATATTTGGTCCACTTGGAATAAACACAGATGGAGGGTATTCAGAGAACACTGGAAGAGGAAAGGGGATTCCCATCAGGCAGCCAGCTCTATCAGTCAATGCTGAGGTCAAAGAACCTCTGTCAGGCCACGCTTCCACCACACAGAGGTGCAAGAAGGCAAATGGACATGGCCAGGATCACAAAGCTAATTAAGCAGAAGAACTAGCACTCAGTGGGTTATTTACCAGGATGGTCTCTTATCCTGTAAAAGACATGTAAGACCAGGAATGTTCCTGAAAATGCACATCATCGTCTTAGCCATAGTTCACTTGTGAGTTATATGCCTGATTTGCTTGTAAATTGACTTGGAAACTTATCAATCATTCTAAAATAGTAGGTTAATTTATTTTGCTGGGTGAGCAGTCCATGGTGAGAAAGCTTTGATGCTGCTGGACTGCCCAATCCTCACTCTCTACCCCTCAGCCTCAACACACTTGGAGGACCAGGTGAAACGGATCTGCCTAACCCAGACCTCAATTTACAATTCCAGTCTAATCTCTACACCCTGAGCCCATGCCAACTGTATGCTTCATTCTCTCAGCTCTTTCTAAGTCTTGCCTCATTCATTAACCACATATCATACTAGGAAAAACTGTAGATTTTTAAACCAGACTTCCTGGATCTGAATCTCAGCTATGCCACATCTAATCACGGACTATGATTTGGCTTCCTAATCTATAAAATGGGTATGATAATAGTATATATGATATGGTTGCTATATTTTAAAATTTATTATGTTAGAGGTATTTAGAACAGTATTAAAAAGGCCAAGACATCACTTTGTTGACAAAGTTCCATCTACTCAAAGCAATGGCTTTTCCAGTACTCGTGTATGAATGTGAAAGCTGGACCATAAAGAAGACTGAGTGCCAAAGAACTGATGCTTTTGAACTGTGGTTCTGGAGGAGACTCTTGGAGTCCCTTGGACTGCAAAGAGATCAAACCAGTCAATCTTAAAAGAAATCAACCCTGAATATTCATTGGAAGGACTGATGCTGAAGCTAAAGCTCCAAAACTTTGGCCACCTGATGCAAAGAACTGACTCATTTGGAAAGACCTTGATGCTGGGAAAGATGAAGAACAGGAGGAGAAGGGGACGACAGAGGATGAGATGTCTGGATGGCACACCCACTTAACGGACATGAGTCTGAGCAAACTCTAGGAGCTGGCAATGGACAAGGAGGCCTGATGTGCTGCAGTCCATGGGGTCGCTAAGAGTCGAACAAGACTGAGTGACTGAACTGAACTGAAAGTATATTCTCACCTATAAGCCTGCAGATAATAATAATAATAATAATAGCAACAACAACACTTACTTATCAAGCAGTAAATGCTTGATATGTAAGTAAATCATATCAAGCCATGTAAATGCTTTATACACATTATTCCAATTAATCACTGTAACTCTATATGCTACCAATATTATTCTCTTCTCCCCTACCCCGTACTTTTTTTGCAGATAACAAAGCTAAGGTCTGAAATAGTAAGAAGCAGAGTCAGGACTTGAACCAAGATCTATCTTGATATCCTCCCAATCTTTCTGAGAAAAGAGCTTAGAGTTCTCTTAAAGCTCTTTTATTTCAACAGACTGCCTTACCTCCCATGCAGGTCAGGAAGACTGGGATCCCCTCCCAGGGAGATGAGCAGCAGGAAGGGTCTCTCCTGGAAAGTGTGAGGAATAAGACAATGACACCATTACTGTCTTAACCAGCCACCCCATGTGTCACACGGCACCTATGTGGGCTGTACTGCTAAGGGCACCCCAACTCCTTACTTATTTGAGAACCATATCGGGAAATATTCTGGTTCCAGCCAGGGTGGTACTATTCGTAATCTCAACATCAGTAGTTCTTGGAGTCATTTACTTCTATCCCAGCCTGTACGGTAAAGGGAACATCTCTTTCGTTCCCTGATTAGGGAAAAAATTATGGCTTTCCTCCCTTCAATCAGAGCCTATAATAGCCAGTATCTTACACTGTTGCCCCATACTCATCTATTCATTCATGTCAAAAATGTACCTTCCATTAGTCTAAAATGGGCCTTCAGTGGAAGGCTTGGGGCTAAAGGACCAGGGGAGGAAGAGAAGGGAAGTCTCTGAGTTTGCTAGAGGAACAGCGTTAACTGCCTTGTAATGGCTCCTGTACAGCTGCCCACACCTGCGTCTCCCGGGGGGCTGTCCATCTGCCTCCCTCACTCCCCCAGAGGACCAAAGAGCCTTTCCTCAGCACCTCCCAGGATAGCCTTGGG
Organism: Madoqua kirkii; assembly: GCA_006408675.1. Lineage (NCBI taxonomy): Eukaryota > Metazoa > Chordata > Mammalia > Artiodactyla > Bovidae > Madoqua > Madoqua kirkii. The sequence goes on along the minus strand of SJYC01010254.1, from coordinate 3,681 downwards.
GTGCTCCCCTAAAATGCAGCCTTACAGCACAGCCTCTGTTTTTCTCAAAGACCAACCATAGTACCCACACTGGGCTTGGCTCATGGAGCTAAACTTAGAAAGGGAAACAGCCTACGATGGATAAATATTCAAACTATTTTACAACTGTGCTCATTTCACATGCTAGCAAGGTAATGCTCAAAATCTTTCAAGTTAGGCTTCAACAGCATGTGAACTGAGAACTTCCAGATGTACAAGCTGGATTTAGAAAAGGCAGAGGAACCAGAGATCAAATTGGCAACATCCGCTGAATCATAGAAAAAGCAAGAGAATTTCATAAAAATATCTACTGCTTCATTGACTATGCTAAAGCTTTGACTGTGTGGATCATAACAGACTGTGGAAGATTCTTCAAGAGATGGGGATACTAGATCACCTGACCTGCCTCCTGAGAAATCCGGATGCAGGTCAAGAATCAACAGTTAGAAATGGACATGGAACAACAGACTGGTTCCAAACTGGGAAGGAGTATGTCAAGGCTGTATATTGTCACCTTGCTTATTTAACTTATATGCAGAGTACATCATAAAAAATGCTGGGCTGGATGAAGCACAAGCTGAATCAAGAGAGCAAGAAGAAATATCAACAACCTCAGATATGCAGAGGATACCACCCTAATGGCAGAAAGTGAAGAGGAGCTAAAGAGGTTTTTTTTTTGTTTGTTTGTTTTTTTACAAAGGTGAACAAGGAGAGTGAAAAAGCTAGCTTCACACTCAGCATTCAAAAACAAAGATCACGGCATCCAGTCCCATCATTTCATGGCAAATAGATGGGGAAACAGTGGAAACAATGACAGACTATTTTCTTGGGCTCCCAAATCACTGTTGACAGTGACTGCAGCCCTGAAATTAAAACACTTACTCCTTGGAAGAAAAGTTATGACAAATCTAGACAGTGTATTAAAACGTAGAGACATCTCTTTGCCAACAGAAGTCCATCTAGTCAAAGCTACCGTTTTTTCCAGTAGTCATGTATAGGTATGAGAGTTGGACCATAAAGAAGGCTTAATGCTAAAGAATGGATGCTTTCAAATTATGGTGCAGAGAAGACTCTTGAGAGTCCCTTAGACTGTGTGGAGATCAAATCAATCAGACCTAATGAAAATCAATCCTGAATATTCACTGGAAGGACTGATACTGAAGCTAAAGCTCCAATATTTTGGTCACCTAATGTGAAGAGCTGACTCACTGGAAAAGACCCTTCTGCTGGGAAAGATTGAGGGCAGGAGGAGAAGGGGATGACAGAGGATGAGGTGGTTGGATGGCATCACCCACTCAATGGACATGAGTGTGAGCAAACTCTGGGAGATAGTGAAGGACAGAGAAGCCTGCCATGCTGCAGTCCATGTGGTCACAAAGAGTGGGACACGACTTAGTGACTGACAAATTAAAAATCTCCCCATGTCCACTATCATATTTAGCTGTCAAAGTATTATAGGATGTCAGAGAAGCTGAAGTTGAATGTTTATTATATCAAGAGTGGTCGGGAAAAGGGAAAAGAATCTGAAAAGGAACGTATAACTGAATCACTTGGCTATATACCCAAAACTAACACAAGACTGCAAACCAATTTAAAAAAAAAAAAAGTGAATAAGTGAGTGAAGTCACTCAGTCATCTCCCACTCTTTATGACCCCGTGGACTGTAGCCTGCCAGGCTCCTCCGACCATGGGATTCTCCAGGCAAGAATACTGGAGTGGTTGCCACTTCCTTCTCCAGGGCATCTTCCCGATCCAGGGATCAAACCCAGGTCTCCTGCATTGCAGGCATACGCTTTAACCTCGGAGCCATTTTGCTCTTAAAAGCTGTTTGAAGAAAGGCAAGTACTGCTCCAGTGGCCAGGGAAGACAGAAACCCTGGTGTGCAGCTCAGGGATTGATGGAAGAAAGATAAATAGGCGAGTAATGTTTCTAGGGGCAGTGGAAGAAAGGGGGAGCTTGGCAAGTGGGCCACAGACATAAGCCTTAACCCAAGGTGCCCTTGTCCCATCCTAACCTATCTGGAGCTATCCTACATTTCCCTAACATCCATCTTTTGCTCCTTCCTTGCTGGGCACTGCACCTCAGTCCCTGTAGCCTCCACCATCCACCCCTGCTTAGCACGTGCAGGTGAGGAGGGAGGGAGTTGGCTCCTCACAACTCCAAGTTGTGCTCTGAACATATTTTCCTTTAGAAACATGGTCACATATGGTACTTGGCCTTTGAGGAACTTTTTAGTAGTATGCTTCAGTTGTTACAGGATCAGTAAGGGTTGGTGTGGGGCTCTATTAGTGGGTACTGCTGGTACCCTTCTCAGATCCCTTTCTCGGGCTGTGTGTTGGTTACTAAATGCAGATGCCTCCCTTTCAGAGAATCCTCTTTGCCCTTGGGGAATAGGAGGTGCCATGCCTTAGGCGTTACCACCAATCCACAGCCAATGAGTGACCGATAATAGGGGGGGTAAATGGCCAGTATCTTTGCGCCAAGGGACCAACTCTGCAACCCAGTTCCTGCTCTGGATTTCCCATAGGAAGCACTTCCCCTCCCCCTTTTTCTGAAGCACAGAATCTCTGCCTCAGGCTCCACTTCCGAGAACCTGATCTAAGATACAAGCTCATCTCGTGTTTACTAGAGGTCCTTTATTGTCACCGTAGCAATACATCTCTGGGGAAACCAAGGGTGAGAAGAGGAACAGTTTGACAGGACCCTAACCAAATGGGGACATATAATCCAACACAGTATAGTATTCCCATTGTCGATGGTCAGTTACTAAGTCATGTCTGACTCTTTGCCAGCCCATGGAGTGCATCATGCCAGGCTCCTCTGTCCTCCATTATCTCCCAGAGTTTGCTCAGATTCACGGCCATTGAGTCGGTGATACCATCCAACCATCTCGTCCTCTGCTGCTCCCTATTCCTGGCCCTACACCTGATATCTGCCGTTCTGCTAACATTAACAGTCCACCTGCTACCAAATTTGAAATAAAGATTTACTTGGTTCATACTCTAATTTTTCTCTTCTTACAGAATATGAATTATAATACTTGTTAAAAGAACTGGATGTGCAGCATTTATTATTAATCAATACATGTTACAGTTCTTTCAAATGTTGCTGAATGATTCTAAATTATTTTAGACTAATTATTCTTACTATGATCATATAAATCTCACATTTTTAAATTCGTTGTTGGGCTGTTTCCTTTCCAGAAACTATAAACTCTATTGTTGTCTGTGACTGTGTCCTTGATAAGGAGGCTTTGGTTAAACCAGCGGTGCTATAAACAGATCAAATTTCCAGGTTGCAATTAATAAAAATACATAATTGAATGCATGAAGGCAAAGCAGAAGATAATTTAATCTTTCTGCTACAATTCAGAATCATATGGGATCATCATTATGAACCCCAGTTATAGCACTGGAGACATGGAGGGAGTTGGTGAGTGGCATTCAGACTGAAAGAATGTCAGACAGTTCAGATTTTACTGCACATATTTACAAAGGTACAACTTCATAACGTCAAACACCGCATTCACTGATTTTCCCCAATATTCTAAATAGGCTCTTGCTGAGCTAGTCTCAGCTGACTAAATCCACTCTTCTAGCCTATAATTAAAAAAATAAGAAAACTTTCATGGGATTATCCTCTCAAAAACTTCTACTGAAATAA